>VRYO01000369.1:12129459-12272545 GCA_009812075.1 Sialia sialis
CGTGGTCTTCCCAGCTACCCAGAAGTGCGGCTTATATTCAGGTGTGGTTTATAACCGTGAAATTACTGTATGCCTACCTGTGAAGTCAGCATAGTTACATGCTATGTGTAATTGGAGTTAATTTATTTCTAAAGAACTAGAAATGTTAGCTGTATAGTCAGGTATGGTCAGATCATGATAACAATTTCAAAGCAAAATGTAGGAATTGTAAGGAAATTTAAGTAAGTACACTTAATAGACAAGGCTTATTTTTAGAGAATGAAACTGAAGGGATTCTTAGTCTTGTTCACAAAAGCCATTTACTGTAGTGATAGTTCAACAGAGAAAGGCAAGCAAATTAATGATCATGCTCTCATTACAAGATACACACAAAAATCCTGTTTAAAATATACGGACTAATGATTTGTTTCATATACCCCAAAATAAAGTTTCTCAATATTTATGTATGACAGGGTGAAATCCCAATTTTTCCTAAGAGATACAGGGTACATTAAAGGCAATGGGGTATGTTTTGTACTGTACTGTCTTTTAAAACTTATATAAATGGAAGAACTCTCCAAAGTTTTGGTCATGAGTATCTGAAGGACATTTTAGGCAATATGCTTCACATGGAATGAAAACTACCATACACTACTTAAATGGATGGTGTTACATCAGCTCCCTGCCTGCCCATCAGCAGTTATAATGCACCAGACTGGTACCATTATAAGCAGAGATAAAATACGCATATGAATCTCGACTTTCTATTGCATCTAGGATTTCTCATTTTAAATCTGGGACCAATGAACAGTTTCAGAATAATTGCTTCCAGACATTGTTCATTTTTGAGAAATTTCAGGTTGTGACAGTTCTAAACCACAGGAATCATTTTTAGAAGCCCTTCATTATAAAACTTCAGCATCTGTGAGCTACTAGTTCATTATATTTTCAAACATCCAGAAACAAAGACAAGAAAGGCCTGTATGTGAAATTTAAAATGGTCCAGTTACCATGGCAAATATACATATATGCATTAGCATTTGCAAGGGGAAAAAAAGTAATTCTTTGGTCAGGGCACAAGTTATTTTTTATTTCTTAACTTATCTATAGTGTTTTGGAACAGGTCTTACTTCCAGCAAAATAAATTGCACTCATAAACACAACATTATAAAGTAACCACATTTTCTAGCAAAGTATTTCTTAAAAATAACTTATTTGGGAGATATGAACAGTGCATTCCAGTATCTCTTCACTAAAAAATGGAATGTATTCCCAATGAAATATGGAGAATCTGTGGAGTTCATTAAATTGTTCAGTACCACTGTAAATTATGAAGGAAAGTACTGTGGCCTGTTATAACACAGTACAATTGCAATTAAAATCTACAGAGAAAGCTTAGATAAATAATGAAGATATTAATAGGACTATAGCACAGAAAAGGTCAACTGGTTCCTATTTACTTGATAAAATTAAAAGCCATAGCATCTGGTTCATACTGGCATAGTTCTACAATTTTCATGGAGTTGATGGTGGCATAATAAAAATCAGGAAGCATTCCTTTCTGCACTCATTTTTGAAAAATGCTGGAAGGCAACAGTTTGACAGATTTTGGAAAATATCTCTATTTTTGACTAAACTTAAAGGAAATAAAAGCTCACACTGAAACCATCTCTCAGAAGGCTGTTCCAGACCTACTGGTTGCCATTCTAACTATGATATAAATTCTACATGTATTAAAATAGTACCTATTTTAAGAAAAATGCAGAGGAAAGGGACATCCTGAAGAAGATGGGAGTCCATTATTGCTGATTGTACTATGTGCTGTTCAAAACAGGGCTGCTCAAACTCTCCTTGATAGCTGTGATAGTTTTTTAGAATTAATCCTTGTTCCCTCTTTAATGAGTACTGATGCAAAGGAAAAAGAGCTCTCAGAAACAGTCAGTCTGTTGCTTAGATGGCATGACAAATTGTGCGTTTGTCAGACTCATGCACTTCTCATTTGCTGGAGCCAACATGGGTCGCAGAGTTAAAAGTGGGAGTAGAATATGGCTTCTCTGTAAGTGCTTTTCAAGGCTCTCTTCTTCTTAATTGTCCACCCTATTTTATATTTCATTAGTTCATAAGTGCCCTTTGTTTTTCATGCAGCTTAGTTTTAAGGCTTAAGAAACTCTAAAACTGAAAAACATTTTTGTTATTGAATTCCAAGAGGTGCATCAAGGCACTTCCCTTAGAATGCAGTAGTATTTGGAATATTTTGTAATGAGGAAGGGCAGGGCTAATTGTGCTTGAATTACTTTCTTGATTTATTTCCTTTTCAAGTGAATTTATAAATTGTTAAAGAATCTCTGAATGACAGCCTTGCTTTCTATTGCTTTTTACAGAACAGGTACAAGCATGCACTTCTTTGCTTCTGTGCTAATAAAAGTGGGATACTAACTAGAGACACTTGCATCTTCTACATAACTTCTCAAATATTGTAAAACTGAGTAAGAATTGTTATTTATTAACACCTTCTACCAACATTACGAGGAGACCGTTACCTCTACCCAATACTGAACCTGAAGTATTGGATTGAATGAATTCCAGGAAATAGCAATCACATTGCTATTTCCTAGAAGCTTTAAAAATATTGATATTTATACAACATTAGTATTTATTTATTAAAATTATAATATCTAGGATATATATTTACTATATTTGTAAGTTTGGGACAATTTAAATAATTTTTTATGCTCAGGTTCTCTATAACTCCCCAAGCCTATGAGACATATGGTGCTTACGCTGAGGTATAATTTATTTTAGTTTCTCAAAGCCCACCTATCTTACTACGTGTTTTTCAAAACCAATTCAGTTTGCACATAAATTTTAATGTTTCTTTTTTCCTTCATTCTCATCAGATATCTGAAAGGAATGGCTTAGGACACATTTAAGATCTATTTGCCTTCTTTTGATTTTTGTGACCTGTTTCAAATTTTATGCATGTCATTATTTTCTTTCTTCCTTTCTTTCAGGGATGAGAAGAGGGCCAGGCAAGGTGAAGTGCTGCCAGTGTAAAGTTAACCTCTAGCAGCTGCTACCTGAGTGAGCTATAGCAATAGAGAGGAGGTATCCTGAAAATCTTTACATTCCTTTATGCCCTTTTCAATTTGCTGAGACAAGAATGATGTTGGCACACAGGAGAGTGTCATCCTGAGGTTCTTGCTAAATGGTAGGGTTTTCTGTTACTGGGACAGTTTTATCTATTGCCTCTGCTTATAGTGCTTCCCTTGTGAAAATTATCCTTACTTTCTCTGTTTCCAGACAAAGCAGCCTGAAACTACCTGAAAACCCCCCCTACCTTGCTAAGTCTTTTATCCTCAGCTTCTGAATTATAGAGGCTTTTTCATCAGAGAGGGCGCTGTCACGGGCAAGCTGGAGGAGCATTGCCCAGAGGCCACTCTTGTTCCAGATGAAGGTTATGCTGAAGCTGTGAAAACCAAACTTCTGGCATGTTTGGCAAGTTCACTTTTGTATAGCTTTTGCTGGTAGATCTAAGAAACAAGAAGATGTTAAAGGATGAAAGGAGCTCAGCAGATACTTCAAATGATGCCAGTGTTAGAGTTTGTCCTAGACTGAGAAAGCACCAGATCTGAGAACACACTTCTCACTTGCTCCTGGTTTTAAATATCAAAGTCCCAGTAGGGCAATGGGCTCTGTCTGGGGGACCCTTCCCAGCCATCCTTGGGGTCCCTGGTGCTCCCGATAGGAAAGAGAAATTACACATATATGTAACTTCAATGTTTGGAAAAGTTCTGAAGAGGGGGGAAAAAGTGAAGTACTGATCACGAAACATCTGCAGTTATCCCACATGAAACTGGTCCAGAAGACCAGTTCTCAGAGGTCTTGCTCACCCCTGGCAATTATGTTTTTGATTGGCCTTATATTGCTCACAAGAATAGTTTTGCAGGAATGCCTGTATGTTGTCTGCAAAAAATGAGTAATTTCACGATTATAAGCCGCACCTGATTATAAGCCGCACCTCCTGGTAGCCAGGCAGACCACGGGATCTGTCCATATATAAGCTGCACCTTTTTTATTTTTTATTTTTTTTTTTTTAAAGCGAGGATCCACGTGTAACAAAGTAACAAATTAGTAACAGAATTGCTGCCAGCTGGGTTTGGTGACAGGTGCTCAAGTTGCAAACAGTTTTCATAGACCAGCAAAGCCTTTAAAAGCAGCCCCAGGCACCCTCCCTGGCTGGCTCTCACTTCTGGGTTGGCATTTTGCTGGGATTTGTCCATAGATAAGCCGCACCTGAATATAAGCCACACTGCTGGGGTAGGCTGGATTCTTCAGTGAAAAAGGTGCGGCTTATAATCATGAAATTACTGTATTAAAAAACCTTCCATTGAACAGCAGTTGTGAAACCTTGACCTGCTAAAGAATGTTTCCACAAGAAGGTGATCCTGCTTTATAGAGAAATAAAAGAGAAATGACTGTATGTGGAAGAGAAAATTAAATGATGTAGTATTTGTATCATCATATATTTTTGAAAAGACCATACTTTTTTTATAGGTGATGAAATTGGCATTGTATTTTCATTGATTTGCTGCATTGGTTCTAGTTCTAAGTGGCATGTAGAAAATACATTTTATGAAAGATTATTAAATGTTTATCTGTCATCACTGAAATTGATTTGCATTCACTCCTTGCACTTAGATGAGCCAATAAGAGCATCAAAATCATTACAGGCATTTTGTTGAAACATTACTAAGAACTTTCTCTCTTAGTAATTGCTTGAAATTTCTTGTCTAAATTTTCAAAGTGGTGAATTCTGCATTTAGTCTACTAATCCACTGAATTCAAAATCTTCAGCTGGAAAAAATTCAAAACAATTCTGAAATAATTAATTTTGTTGCTTATGCTTAATAATTAATAGAAGTATTATGAATTAATTGTTCTCTTCCAGGTCCCTTAATTAAAACATGCTCCTATGCAATCTAATGTGGTTAAAATTTATTTGAACTATTTTAAATTCCTGCCCTGTTTCAAATAGTGAAAAACTGCAGCATTACACATTGTGACAAAGACATAGGATGAAGGATAATTACAGAATGTGTTACTGCCATTCATGTGTGAAATCTTCTAGGGTGGAAAAATGCATGCTCTGAGCTAGTAAAAGAGACACCAGTTAAACGGATAACCTTGACACACAGAAAAATTCTGAGCACGTCTCCTTCTTCACCAGGTATTCATCTGAGAACACCCCTGTGTACTGCACTGTTTTTTATTCTGTTTGGGTTTTTGCTTTTTCAGCACAATGATACTCTCTTAAGAAGAAACACTCTTAAAGGTTAAATTATTGTTGAAAATTAATTCTTAGTTAAAACATTTTTCCATAGTTGGGGTTCAGGATATTTTTATTAAACAAGTCTTAAATTCTTTCATAAACTATGTATTTTATCTGGTTGAGGACACATTTTATTTTATTGACTAACACTCATGAATGAATACTTAGTAATTTTAAAATATATATGTGTAAAATTTATGTAGTTATGATATTTCACTAGAAATTGCACTTAACTCTTACAGTTCATTACACAACCCACAAAGAGATAACTTATGCAAGAATATTCACTTAAGATACACAAATCTTTTAAGGAAAAACAAACCCACTATCATCCAGTGAAAAATAAAACCAAAACCTCCCTAACTCACTCAAAGAAACATTACTTTTCAGATAAACATGCTTTCAGAAGAAACTGCTGGAAATAAAAATGTTTGTCAGATACTCCCATGAAAATATTTTGCAAGTAAAAAGCGTTTTGACAATTAAAAATTTTGAATTTCACCAAAACAAAAAGTATGACATCTTCAATGAATCAAGATCTTCGAGCTATGTGCCATCCATGTCATAAACCACCGCATGAGAGAACATTCCTTTCTTTTCTCCTCTTTCTTTTCTCATGTTTATTTCAATGACCTTTGCTTACTCCTGGTTATAAGTTACTGCTTCTTGCATTTCAGTGCTGGTACCACCACTGATGGTAAATTCCTCACACAATCACTTCTCCTGGTCTTCCATGCTCTACAAGGTCTGCACCTTCCCTGCCAGGCTCTAACTGAACTCACTTAGCACTGTCTCTTTCTCTTAGTCCACCCTCAAAAGATAATAAGAAGAGAAAGACAGAGAAAAGAATGGGAGGAAATACCCACATATAATTTGAAATTATAAGAAAGACACTTTATAGTCAATATGATTTAAAAAAATATATTATATTTCTTTTTCTCCATTCTGTGTGCAGAGCTAATTTGGATATTTATTCCCTTCAGCTAAGGTGCAGACAACTGCATAACTTAATATGACACGTAGTACAACTGAAGTCACTCAGGACATTCAGTAGTTAAAATTAATATGAGTTGGTTTTGGGGGACCACAGCACTTTCTGGTAATGCATTCTGAGCAGGAATGTTCTTTTCTGCTCAAATGACCCTATCTAAATATTAAATAGACAAGTAACTCCTTACAGGACAGTTCTCAGTGGAAGACAGCATTATCAGTGTCTTTCTGAGAGGCAGAAGCCAAAGGACTGAGAATAGGATCTTGGGTATTTGAGGTTAATCCTTGGAAGGAGATTCTTATTCCATCTGCTGTAGAGGGACCCTAGAGAGAACAGACTTTGTAAACTACAGTGCCAGGCTCAACATCTGAATGTCTTTATGGTTTATCTGGAGCAAGTTACCAAATCACAAATATTGTTTAGTCCACCATGACCTCTTCTTACATTAGAGCAATTATGTGGGGTCTCTGCAAGTTTGGGGGTTGTGTTAGTCCCATCAAGTTTCTGTCAACAGACTGTTTTTAAACTACACAGCAGCATACAATTATAGCACATTCCATCTGTCTCCCTCTGCTTTGAATGAATTTTGGAAAAATAAATCTTTTAAAGAACCCTTTATGAAACAATCTGTTAGTCAATTAATGTAAATAGAAACATAAATTATATTACTGTAGTATTTTTTTTTAATAGTAAAAGCGTTCCATAAAAATTCTGAATTCCCTAGGTTTTTAACTAATTTTATTTCATCTTTACTGGCAACAAAACTGCATGCATATGCAACACCTTATCCTCATGCCCTCAAGGAACAAAAGCTGTTAAAAACATTATGAAGAAAGCTTTATTACTTAAATCTGTGGTGTTTCTCCTAGTGTTGCACCAGTAAAATATTCTATAATAATAAAATTACTTAATGAGGAGTTTCATCAATTTAGAATTGCAAAAATGGCTTGGTATATAATGTAGAGGTTTGCATTGTTAAAGCAACCAAAGCAAAAAAAATCAAAGTACATATGTGATGAAGTCTGTTTGAAAACACAAAGATGTGTGAAGTCATCACAGTCTGTATCAACATACCAACTGCTTAACAGTTGCTTTCTCAAGCTGTGATTTCCTATCACCCTTGGCATGTCTCTGCTCAGTCCCTCTCTCTGGTGAAGGTGTCAGAGGCAATGCCCTGACATCACCTAAGATAGGGGAGCTCTTCTCCTTGCTTTACTCACAGCAGCTGGGATTGATCCTGGAATTTCCCTGTTTCTTTTTCATTAGTCAGGATCTTAGTCATCACTTCCATTCACTCTCACAAGATGGAAAGGAGTAGGATAAAGGAATATGTATGCTCAGCATGCCTCTGTCTCTGTGTGAGTAAGAATTAGGGTGGTTTGGGCATTTTAACTCAGTAGTACCTACCTTTAAAAGCTGTGAATACAAAATAAAAAAGGTAGCCAGTAATGACTGGTATTTAAAATCAAATTTTGCTGAACACATTTGAAAATACCAAGAAAAGGTCATTCTGTGGTACTGAATTTTTTTGGTCAACATAGGAATTCTAGTTTGTAGAAGTGCTACAAAGTGATTACAAACTGTTGTAAGCTCCTCTGAGAAAATTGAGGACAATGGGTGTTTACAAGCATAGGTTCAATTAAAGTGTAAAAAAGACATAAATGATATTTTTAGTATTTTTAAACAAGTAAGCAAACATTACTGTTCTGCTCTCCTCTTTCTGTGTTCTCTAACCAATACTTAGAGTGGTTTTTAACTAAGAAAGATCTTCTGATATAAATTTGTAAATGAGGAGCAAGCCTAATTTATGGAAGAATATTTTAATGTTCTGTATTTGTAATCTATTTTGTCTCTCAAAGTTAGTTTTGAAGTGAAGCACACACAATAACTTCTACATTATTTTTGTTCAGCCTCGTTGCTGGACAGTTAATTTACTATAAAATCCATGCTATATCATTGTTATTAATTAGAGTAGCTGTGAACTTGCCTTTCAAAAGCTATTAAATGCAAATGTTTAGGCACATAAAAGTATAAATGTACAGTGAAGTTCTCCAGCAGAATAATGCCATGAAATAATTAATACAAAATAATTAAATCTTAATTGAAAGGAATACACTTTATCAAGTGATGAACCTTACAGGAAAAAACATAAACAAATATAAATACTATGTCAATTGACAATAAATTGGCAAGAAAAACAATCTTTTGTGGCTTATAAAATAAGAGGATCAAAACCTTTACAATTCTATTCATCAAGAAGCTGAATAGGTTAATATAAGTGAAGGATCTGTAATTTAGTCTGCATTGTGAATTATCAGGGATTTCCATAGGAATAAGCAACATGGCAGACATGATATCACAACCCATGACATTAAACTTTTTCAAATGCATGTACCTTTTACAGAGACATAGAGCACTCTAAAATAGTAAAGGAATTATTCCAACTCTGAAAGAAAAATTAACATTTTATCTAAGGTTTATAATTTCAGAGATTTAATCCAGAAATAATTTCTTTATAAGAACCTACTTTTACATAATGAAATTATTTGCCAAAGTGCTTTTCTGAATAGAGAAATCTTCTTAGACAAATGCCTTTCTGATTTATAGCCTTAGATTTTAAGAGGCAAGGTTCATTGTTTGCTACCATTTTATACAAGATCTCATTGAATTCTAGCTTGGCTTCAGGTGCTCATATAATACCTTGAGATAAATAATAATTATGTAATAAAGTAATAATTTATTATAATAATGTTAATCAGAGAATGCATGCTTGTGATTTACATACCCTTGGAACCAGAAATTCCAGTGCCAGTTTGAGGAACTTGTCTGAATTATAGTCTGTCATGAAACTGGTAGGAAATTAACATTTATTAAGTAATTAGAAAGCATTCCTGTAATAGGAAATGGAATAGTTTTAATTTTATGTGGTTGAAGAAAACTTATTGGAAGATGTGTTGCTGTTGAAGATGTCACATATCATTTAAATAGAAATTACATTTGTTTGAATTTTAATGTATTGTAGCGGATATGGGATGAAATTTAGCATGTCCTATATATCAGAGAAAGATGCTTGTAACAAGAGATTTGAATATAATAGCAACCAAATGAAAAAGACCTCCAAAACGAAAGGGAAAAAAAGACAAGAAATGCATACTCAAACAAGGCTCAGCAAAGCTAGCTGTTTCTGAGAAAGTTGCATGTACTAGGCACAACCATTTATGGGATTAAAGTACAGCTAAGGTCATTTAACATTCGTCTTTTTCCAGGAACCCAGTACAAACATGTGAGCTCCACTGAGTACTCCTGGCACAGAAACTCTCCAGCTGATATATAGTGAACTATAACAGATGAATATCTCCCCTTCTTCCCTTAGCATGACCTCTTCAGTTTGGATTTCTGGTTAGAGTACAACACATTTTCCATCAATCTTATGCTAAGGGAAAGGTCACCTCTCAGCATGGCCAGGGCTCTGCAGGGGAGGCGCTTCTGTGCATGTTCTGATTCTCTAGTTCCACTCAGGGTGCACTCAGGCACTTCTAGTCCAATTTTTCAAGGCATGCTGTCTTTTCTCAAGCCCTTACAGGGAAAGGAAACAACAGGCAGTTTATATTGCTGGAAACCCCACTCCAGCAGATTTTCAGACCACACACCTACCCCTGGGTATCTGCCAGTGGAAGCTAACAAATGTTTTTTACTGAAGCAGGCAGGAGATTGTAGAGATAAGAAACTCTTGAGAGGCTTTCTAGGAAAATTTTGACCTCCATTACTTGAAAGGGGAGGGACCAGCTTTTCTGAACTCTCTCTTTATGAATAGTGAGTGATGTTGTTATGGAAAATACTCCAGGATGATCATTTGTAGGTTCACAAACAACATATCCCACTCATATTGCTAAGCAAAATCAAACTGCTGAATTAAATGTGATTCCCTGTTGGCTTCTCTGGTCACTGCAGTTATGAAATCTACTAAAACCTGGAGAAGTTTGAATTATATTTGAATTATTGTATTGGACAGATAAACATTTAACTAACATTTAACTCTCATAGATGCTGGTATGCTTTTTGGACAATGTACGATGATGACACAGTAGGCACAACTGTGATTCTTTTCTTGCTCAAAATTAAAATGCATTATATCTACGTCAAATTTTAATAATAATCATAATTCTAAAAAAATGTGACTCTACAGCCTTTCTCCTATTACTTGCATCATTTTTTTCAGGATATAGATATAAAAATATGCAGTCTTTCTCCATGAGGCATGTGCTTTGATACAAAATAATGTCCTATCAGTACTGCTTCTACGACATTCTCAAGGAAGAATTAATTGCATTGGCATAATAATGATCTATTCCCAAGGTGTAGTTAGGAATGCAATCCTGAGTAAGGGTTGGTATAAATGACTAGTGTCTGATAGATCCAGTTGCTTACACAGATTCTTTATATAGATATTTTCACTTTGATTATGATGCCATATGTCATCAAAAGTAAAAACCATTCCCATTTTATTTTTCTGTTTTCAACAGCTGACAATGCATTTTGGAATAAAGTAGTTGCAGTTCAATGACATTCTGCAGAAAAATACAGTAATATACAGTAATATACAGAGAAATAAGTGAATTTATAAAGTATTACTGTACAACAAAAAAATGTAGCTTTATGGATTTATAGTTATATAACATATATTGTATACAGTTTTCACCATAAATATATAGAAATATCCGAGATAGACATATACATGGTTATTCATTCTTAAAATGAAAGAAAATATATATTCAGGAAGAGCTGATAAAGTTACAATTAGAATTAGGTAGATTTCTTTTCCTGGTGGATAAAAACTAGATTGGTTTTGATTGAAATGAGATATTATATTTGGAAAAGTTGGATATGATGAAAAAGAAAGTAATATATAATTTGAAATAAACCAAAAAATTTCTATAGAAGTACTTAATTAATGTATTTGTGTTATAAAAAGATATTGAAACCTTTATTTTATTTTAAATAATAGGTCAGCTAAAATATTCATGTTGGAATGCATTTATTTTTAAGAACTGGTGAATAAACCCAGATATTTTTGAAAATTCCACTCAACATTTTTAACCTGCATGTTTGGCTAGATTTAAATTAATTTAGAGAATAGTTCCAGGCTCTTCTTATTTTGGAGCAAATCTGCTATTCACTAAAAAGCAATCATTTAGCTTCACAGAGAAAAACATATTGCTGATAAGTGTTCATAATTCCTCATGAAGAAAATAACTATTCATTTAAAGCAGTTTGTATTGTACAAAACTTAAATCATGAACGGTAAATTAATTTTAGCTGAAAAAGCACTTATTTTAATCTATTCTACAGTATGCATCCTTTTCAACCAATAAAAGAGGCTCAAAAGAGAATTGTACTAAAATGGGAGTGTGAAACACAAATAAAACTCCGTCTGCTTATCCTGGCTACAAAGAATTTAATTCTAAATGCATTTAAGCCATGAAAAGTCCCGGAGTATGCCCATCCATTTGACATTTAACAATGGAACACACCTTTTGGCACAGTATGAGGAGAGTTTGGAGCCAGAAAATAGAAACAGGTTTTCACCAAGCTGTTCCACTCTACAGTTTAGAACTGAAGCCCTAAAGGGATCTTTTCTCTACAGCAGTGTGGAAACAAAGCTAACAGCAGAGCAGCTGCCTGACTACCTAGCTAACCAACTACCCAGCTGGCTATTTTTAGTCTCAGTACAGAGCTGAGATGTCTTTCAGCCATTATTAAAACCCAGATTTATATGGCCAAGAAATGGTAATGTTATAGGTTAAAGTAAACAACCTCCCATAATATTCAGTCTTTCAAAAAATACAAACTTATAGTGTGATTCAACCCATCTCTTTTCCTGTTTCAGTGAAGTTGGGTATTTTTTGTCAACAGCTTTTCTTAAGGTTATAGGGTGGGTGGTTTTTTTTTGCTTTATAATCTATTTTTCTTACTACTGGCAGAAGTGGGAGAGGGATTTGAGAAATGTGATTGCTAGCCGCAGCTGTTCTACTTTTGACCATCATGTTTCAGAGCAAATGGCAAACAATAAAACGTTTGGAAGTTTGTATTAACAATGAACTTTATCTGAAAGAGTTTAGTCATGAAGCTCTGTTTTAGTTTCAGCAGGGCCTGTCAAAACAGAAGGTCTAACATGGGGCTGGTAATGTGTAGCAGAGTGCTCTCACAGGACACAGAGGTGCCCTATTCAGTTTACACAGCACCTTGGTTGAAGAATCTGGATTTCCAGGGTGACTTCCCTTCTGTGTTATTCCCCAAACTCAACAATTAGTTTCTTTCAGTCCAGGATGGGTGACCAAACAATATAATAAACTGTTTCCTCCATAGAAGAGGACTTTATAAAGATCTTCTACTTAATAAATTCAGACTTTCTTCCTAGACCAAAAGTTGAAATATTTTTATTTTTCAGCCAGGAACAAAGTGAGAACTAATTCCTCATTCATCCATACTTAACTAAGCACCCTAGACCATAGAGAGGGAGCTGCTGCACATACCAAAATCTGTCTTGAACTTTTAATTCTTGTTCTTTCTGTAGTCATTTCAGAAAACAGTCTGGTGCCACTCCATCCATGGTTTCTCTTAGAGTTACTGACCACGAGCATAGCTGGCTGAAGTGTTTTGGGCTCACTGAACAGCTCCAAGCTGCATCGCTCTGCTCTACAGGCTGTCTTGGAACTGCCCGCCTGCTGTGGTAGCTCCTCATGCAATAGTAGGAAATCATGTCAACCAGATAATTTCCTCATGTTAAAAATTTAGGTTTTTTTTTTTTTTAATGTGCAATTTTCATTGAAGACCTAGCACTCAGAAAATACAGGAGCAAGACTAATGAATGTGTCAGGCCATAGGCAGTCCTAGGCTAGCGATACAACTCTGGTGGTTGATGTTATTTCCCCTATGGCTCCCGGCTCCCTTTCTGCTGTCTCTGAAGCAGAGTGGCAGGGATGCAGCATGTAGGTGCTCCTCAGAGCACTGCCTGGCAGCTTACCCAGGCTTCTGCCACCACAGTGTGAATTAGTGTGAACAGTGGAGCCTGCCAGGCCCTGCACAGAACTCACAGACTCACGTTCTGGCAGTCATCTCACTGCACTCCCCAAGTTACACCTCGGGATGGGGGCATCATCTGTAACACAGCCTTTTGGCACATGGCCTCAGCTGTGTGAGATGAGCACCATCCTGGGTGCACCCACCAGCCCCTTCACCAGGTGAATTGCCTCTAAAAAGCACCTTCACCATTTGCATTTAGCCCAGCTCTAGCAATTATACTGAGGGTTTCCTTTGTCTGTCTTATCTGACCTGAGATGGTGTATCTGTCCAACAGCTGCTGAGAAATTGTGAGGATGCTCTCCATTTCCCCCTTGGATTCAAACTGCTGAGGAGCAAATTCTGCTCATCTCCCAAATGAAAGGCAATTGCCTGCATGGGAGAGAGACAGCGTACATTTTATAAAAAGTCACTTGGCTCAGTATATTCCTCTAGATCTTTGTCAAAGAAACTGGCTTCTTTAGTAGAATTTTACAGGAGGAAACTTAGTATAACCTTAGCAAGAAAAAAATCCTGGGTTTTAACTTTAAAACACCATAAGGAGTGTTACCACTTTTAAATTCAAACTGTCAGTCCTGGTAAAATAAAAAATTCCATTAATATGAAAGGGTAGATAAGGATGAATTTCTGGTAAAATGAACATAAAACAGCATAAAGGGAGACAACAACCAAAATCTCTTAAGCATATCAAGAGAATGCTATTTTACTGTTTTTTTCACTACTTTTTTTATAAGCTTTGCCTCAAAAGACCAAACATGAATTCTATTAATGAGATCAAATATTCTAGGTTAATTATTCTTTCATTTGCTAGTAAAAAAGAATGCTAATATGAATGTATTTCTGAGATCTAAAAACATAAATTTAAATTAATGTATAATGAATATCACAAAGTACTGGAGCTAATAAAAGATCAGGCTTACTAGAAAGCCAGCAGGAGGCTTCAAGGCAATCTGCTAAATTAGAAAACTGTTTAACTTAAAGTGAATAGAAAATAGTAGGCAAACAGTCTAAGTTGCAAACAGTGACAGCTTCTCAGAGAAAATAGGTTAAATGACTTTTCTGCTTATATTTTGTGGCTATGTAAACTGATCTCCCCAATTCCATCTGACCTGTCAGTTTTCACTGTTTTTCACAGTTACCTTCATTTTGAAGTTCAATATCAGAATGGAATCAAACTTCAATATACCTTACTGGAACAGAAAGTCAGAGAATGTTGGATAGGCAGACACGAAATTCTGACTTTTCCATTGGCTTTGTATGCTCATGACAAAGATTTATATGACAATTCCAAATCAATGGCAGAACTGCTGCTGACTTTGGGGAGTCTGGGAGTTCACCCATGCCAGTCAAGCTGAGCTTGAAAAACTGGAAAAGCAGAGAACTCAGCTTTTGACAGGCAGACCCCAGTACTGTGCTTCAAGTCAACCACTAGAATCATCAATCAATGACTGAAAAAGTTATACTTATTTGCTGATATTATGACATGTTACAGGAACCAGAACTTTAGCTAAGATAAAGGATAATGTGGGGGAAAAATTGAGATTTTGCTACAGGGAAGTTTGTAAGCATTATAGACTAAAATCAGAAAGGAAATGTAAGATCCCACAGCCTAATTTTGGCATGATACTGTTGCATCCAAGAAGACAGTATGCCCCAAGGTCCAACACTTAGAGTGTATATAAGGAGAATGATGCACCCCAGCTTGGCACAAAGCAGGCAGCCAACCAAGGCCAGAGATAGCTTTTAGAAATATGCAGGAAGGGAAATCCTGAATCGTGAAGATTTTCAGTTTCCTCTTGCAGGTAATTAGCTCTGTCCAGGCTGGGTTTTAATATTTTTTTGCACATTCACAGTGAACAGAAGTAGAAATGCTCTGCATATATGAAGGAAGTAAATGATGTAATTCAGTCTTTCTGTTCCTGTTGAAGAAGCTGTTTAGCATATGCAGATTTACAGAGGAGGCTAAGGGAAGGAATTCAGCTGTGTATTAGCCTGGGAACTGGGATTTATGCTTGGGACCGTATAGTTGTTCACCTGCTAGTCACATGAATGAACGAATCTCTAGCACCAGCTGAAGAGAAAGGCCTAAAGTGCTGTGTTCCACCATTGCTTTCACATCTTTTTCCAGGACATGGGAGAGAATCAATGCAGCCTAAAAAGGTAAGAACCAATAAATGCTTCACCTCTTAAAAATCTGTGATTGTGTCAACCATTTGTGACTGGAGTTAAGGAATGAAAGAGCACAACTTCTAAAACTTACAAAAGAAAGTGATTGTGAAAAGAGTGCTTGCTCTTCTCTTCTTCCAGTTAACAAATGATACAAGTGGAAGTGACCTCAATTTCTGCCAGGAAAGGTTTAGATTGCACACTGGAAAAAATTTTGTCACTAAAAGAGCGGTCAGCCATAGAATAGGCTGCTCAGGGAAATGGTGGAATCATGTCCCTAGAAATGTGGATGTAGGGCTTAGGGACATGATTTAGTGGTGGACTTGGCAGTGTAGATTAATGGTTGAACTTGCAGATCTCAGAGGTCTTTTCCAACAGTAATGATTTTATGATTCTCTGAGATGTGACTTCCCTATTCCTGGAAAGCCCTCCCGCAGAAAGGCAGCAGGACGCCTGGCTTGTCAGCTAACAGAGCCCAGAAAAGGACACCAAGCTGTTCAGTCTTGCCAGGATCAAGGTGCTGGTGGGGACCAGCAGAGGCAGCTCTATAGCTCTGCTCTGGGCTCTGCAGGAGTTGAGTCAGGAAGCTGGTTCAAAGTGTGGATGGCTCTCAGGGCTCAGGCAGTGGTAGCTTTTCATAATCATTGTGCGCACTTGAATTGTGTGAAATGTGAACATTGTGTGTTCACCTGAATTCCCCTTTAAGTAAGTATTTAATTCTTTCTTCATATGTTTATTTTTTAAGTATTTCTTTAAATGAAATTTCATACCCACTAAAATTCATGGGGATCAAAGTCTAATTATCACTATTGATAATTATGAATTTAAAATGCTCTCTTTGGCAGTTAAGAACAGCTGATCATGGCAATCCTCTCATACATAAACTCATGGAGGATTTGAGGACTAATTAGGTACATTAGGAAATTTAAGAGGCATCTTTTAATGCTCCACTTTGATTTGAAGGGTAAGATTTTAACAGGCCCAGGGAAAGCACCATGAATATTGACTTTCAAAAAAGTACTGAGAGGCAAACCTAAGAAGGCATGAATTGGCTGAGTGCTAGCTGGCCATGGTAACTGCTGTCTTCAGAGGTGCCCCCTGGTAAAGCTGAAACAATTTAGCTGTTCATGAAATAGGGAGCAATATTTGAGTGCTTCATAATTTTGACTTTGCCACAGGTAATGACTGTGCACAGACAACCTTTTCTATAGAAGGACAGAACTCAGATTTATTGTGACAACTTTTAAAAATTATACTTTCCCCTAATTTGGATCTCAGATAATTCCAGCCAAGATTTATGCTCCCGCTGAAATGAGAAATTGGTCATACAATGGACAGAAATAAGACTGTATGATAGAGATAAGACAGTTTGGAGAAGGTGGGCTCTAGGTTACCTGCACTAATTCTGCAAGTACTGGAAATAAATGAGTAATGCGAAGTGGGATGAGGGAAATGGGAATGAGAGAAATGGGGAAGAGGGCAATCTAGTGCTCCAGAAATTACTGACCAAGTTGCGAAACAAAGCCTTATACCAGCTAAGTGTGGAAGGGGAAACTGTGCACAGTCTGTTTCAAAGTTAGAGCATCTGTACATCTGGTGTGTATCACCGAGGGAACTGTTATCCAGCCTGCTTGCCAAAGCAGCTCTCCAACTCCTTGTGATTTCCAACCTTGGATGGGATTCACAGAGGCTGCTGGGACCCACTGCAGCACTGAGGGGACCAGTGGATGTGTGAGGGCTGCTTCTTGGCCTCTTACCTTCACTGCAGAGGGGACACTTATGGTCACCAGGGACTTCACAGCAGGCAGTGAGAGTTACTCAGCTGTTACTATTTATAGCTCTTTCCAAAGTGTGAATGAAGCATTTCCCCGGCTGCTGTGAAGCTGGTACCCTTTAAGCCAGAGCCGCCTGACATTTGGAGGAGCTGCATCCTGTGAACAGGGTAACCAATTCCCTGCAGATGCTACCCCACTAAATGACTTGAATTAGAGCCATGAAGGGAAGGAACCATAAGGGTAGAGTTTACAGCCCCAGGAATAATTTTTCTAATGATCTGAATCTCTCTTACAGAGGCTGATGGCATAATCCATGTCTGCTGCAGAAGTCTTTCCTAGAAGAGAAAACTGAATCCTGGACCTAGGAAGAATTACTGCTTGAGAGCTAGGTTTTTTTCATACAGATGATGTAGACAAAATTTTTTTAATAGACTTATTAAGTCTATTAATAACGTAATCATAATATACTTAATTCTTATGTGCAGAACTCTAATATAGAGAAACAATGTCCTTTCATTGAGAGAGCTATTAGAATTTAATTGGGAACATCAAAAACAAGTAGCAAATGTTTCAATTATTGCATGTTTTGATTTAACAAAATAGAAAAAGTAAAACATCCTTTCTTTTAGGACAGGTTTATTAATTGTGCACATACTGCATGTACAAGTTAACGCTGTCAGAAGCAGATAACTGAAAGAACTTTCAGGAATAAAGGCAATATTAATACACTAATTATTTTAATTAATATATAGGAATAATTTCTTTTTAAAATATATTCTATGGAGTATTATAAATATATTTGTAACTTGCAGAACTTACATAATGGTGGCACAGAGGATTTACAGTGCCTCTTGCCTTTAAGAGATCTTTTTATGCAACAAGCATTTAGTAAAAAAATTCAATGAAGCTTATTGACATTTACTTTTCCCTTTGCCATACATTTATTAAGTTTGAATATCAAATTCATATTAACATCAAACACATAAAATATGGAAAAGCTGGAGAGAACAGAAGACATATTTTAGGCTTTGATGTTGGTGCCAAAGTTTTAAGATATTTATACATAGCCAAAAAAAGGATAATAAATTTTATTGAAACCTCACTGTACTACTAGAATTTTTGAAGTCTACAGGGTAGATTGAAAGTACCAAAAGGGAAAATTTGGAACGCTGCAGGACAATCAATCTTCAACAGCAAAGAATGTTATTAGGAAAACACATTTAAGGTATCTGTA
This sequence comes from Sialia sialis, assembly GCA_009812075.1. Classification (NCBI taxonomy): domain Eukaryota; kingdom Metazoa; phylum Chordata; class Aves; order Passeriformes; family Turdidae; genus Sialia; species Sialia sialis. The sequence continues at coordinate 12,148,014 of VRYO01000369.1, forward strand.
ATTTAAATTTGATTTCTGAAAAGTGGAATGACACATGCACAACAGTTTCAGATTAGACATAAGATTTGGTTTCATTTTCTAGTTTTCTTGCACAGGGATCGATTGCTTCAAAGGCATGAGAGGAAAAAAAAGCCTACCATGAGCACAATATTTACATGAAGTACAATATGATTTAGGAATGCAAAATAAGGTCAAAGGCTGACAAAAACAAAAATAATTCTCTTGAATGAAGTGTTTGCTTGTTTCTATCTATTTCTACCTAGTTGAGATTAAATCCATCCGAGGATTTGTAGCTAGAATATGAGTAACTGAGAAAGGGGTCAGGTACTTGTGTAGATTAAATTTCCCTCAACTCTATTTCTCTAGTCATAGTTGTGCAAGGCTAAATGATGTTAGGTCTGTCTGTCTAAATGAAAGATACAATAGAAGATTTTTAAAAGAATGAAATTGTTTTGAGCACTTTTAGCATTAGGTAGTTACTATTTATTGTTAAAAATAACCAAATATGCGAATTGGAGGTTAACACTGCAGCAAAAAATTCCATTTCCAAGCTATATACATATACTTTACTGTGAAGTCAGGTTTTGTTTGTTCTTGATGGCATTCAATTCAGAGAAAAGCAGAAATGGGAAATTCAGCCAGCACTTTCCATATATTAGAAAAAACCATGCAGACCTACTTTGGATTAAAGGTCTTGGGTTTAAGACTGCTCCAAAAAAGCCACACTGGAGGGTCTCCAAAGTGCATTTACTTTGAGAATCCTGGAGTACAATGCCTGAGCTGAGCAATGCCAGCATACAGAAGCATTAGATTAGCTATTGATCCTTCTCACCATTTCTGCTTTTGGTATGCAGTCCTCAGGGATTTCTGACATGGAGAATCCTTATATGCTGTGTTAGACTAGCTATGGAGATCCCTTACTGTCAGCACCATTAGTCTGATCCAACATCCTACAGCATTTATATCTGAACAATTATGACTTTGTGAGGTGTAGCCCCTCACTAGCAGATGAAATCAAGAAGAATTTTTCAAGTTATCAATATGATAGTTATGAAATTAGTTATGAAACCAGTTATGAAACACAGGTAACGGGAAAATTGCAGCTGACATCAGTTTATCTGGTTAGACTCTACAAAGAAAAACATACTTTAAGGTGATTCTCTAATATTCTGTATAAATATTCCTAAAGGTTATGAGTGGATATTAAAATCTTCCCTGTTTATGTCTTCATTACATCAGATTTTATATCCTGCCTTCCAGGTAATAATTTTATCAAATAGAATCCAATTTATTTTGCTTCAGACATTACTGAGCTCCCTACTCAATTTGTTCTTGCTATCTATTTAGAAGTTGGATGAGCCCTGCTGTTTAGAAACAAAGGTAATATTCTCAGCTTTGATGAGAAATCATTATTACCACACTAAGTAGCCTTGAATATGAAATTGCTCAGTAGATGAAGTTTGTGAAATCACTATTTAACCTTGCATTAACTGCACTTTCTGATCAACCACATTGTTGTAACACTACCCAGGTGAAAAGGGATTGAAAACACTAATTAGATCACATTTTGAGATAAACCTTTGGATATTAGATCATCCATTATCTTTCTGTCTACAGCTTTAGAAACAGTTGTTGGCAATACATATAATCTCTTTTAAATGGTAGCTCCTTAGGGCTGATGTGATCACCAAACCAAAAGATTTTAAAATTTACAGATTTAGTTGTCCGATGAAATTAGCAGCACTCTTATATCATTAACACTCATACACACCTAAATTGAAGTTCTGCCACGTGATACTATATTGATAGTCTGCTTCTGGCAAATATAATTAGTGTATTAATTTTTTTTAAAGGAAGAATGATTTTTTTTTTTTTGCATTTTCCAGAGCTACTGGATTTATGTTGTAGAGAGAGCCTACACAATCAGCACAAATCAGATGGTTCAGGTTCACTTGCAAAGTCCATCTATGCTTTAGATATCTCCCTAATTTGCCTACTGTCTGTCTTTACTGTCCAGTTTGTAATGGACAATGTTTATAGACCATATGTAATAATCAAGAGGAATTCTTCTTGAAAATCTCTTGGGGCAACAGATAGGATCCCTGTGCCTCTGCTAGACAACACATCTAGACATTCCCTGTTGATAAAAGGACAAAAATAATTGACCTAAACGTTTGAGGAGGAAATGACAGAGCATAGATAGCTGACTGGGTTTATTTTTGGGTCATTGAGATTGGCAAGTGGATTAACAGCACTATTAATGGCTGGTGTCCAGTCACATAATGTGCACCATTTGAACTGCAGCTTAATCAATGAGGTTTCCCTACGACCATGAATTCTCTCACTCATGATCTTCTTCAGGTCTAAAACTTTATTTTTTCATACAATTCCTGTGTGTTTGCTCTTAGAAAACTCATGTAAATGAACCATAAGTACCTAATGCATTAATATAGAAAGATAAGTCAACATTCATGTGCGTACATGTGCACATTTGCGCATGCACATGCACAGGCATGAGGCAGAAATGGTACTGTCTTTACAGTTCCACTGTAGGTGTTTTGCATCTGAATAAAAACTTACTTACCATGAAGATACACAATGTGAGATTTATTTCTCCATGGTTATTTGAGCTTATTCTCCAGATTTTTTTATTAGTTTAATAAATTCATGTTTTGTTCATTTTTTGCCAGCCAGAAGGAAGCAAACATACAGTGAACAGAATTCAGCCTCTCCATATTCAAAATAATTGTACTGCTTCCATCATAGTGAACTTTGAAAACTGGATTAGATAATATCCTTAGCACCTTGCTCTAGCTAGTTGATCCTGCTTTGAACAGGGAAAGCTAAACTAGATGATGTCAAGAAGCCCCTTCCAAATTCAACAATTCTGCAATTCTGTGGAGTTTTCAGGTTCTTGTTTCCAATATAGCTAATATACTGCATGAGATATTTTTGATTATGCAAGAAAGGAGATAGTCAATTAGAAAGCTGATGTGGAGCAGTCATAACCTATTTCCAGAGAAGCGAAGAACAAAACAGAGGAATTATTATAATTACTTGAGATAAACTGGAGACTGTGTAGACTCAGAGAAGTAGTTTGATGGAGTAAGCAATCCAGTTCCTGCATTCTAACTAACACTTCTGGAAACCATGCTGTTGCAATACCAAATCTCCTTATTTCAAAAATAACATGGAAGTGAACAGAGGCATTGTCCTATCAGAACGCTTTCTGTGGAAGTCAACATGCAGGCACACATATACCAGAGTGAGTTCCAGTAATGACATTCATATGCTGGCTAAGTGTAAAAGTCATCTTTGCCAAAAAAAGCTATGGATTCATATACAAAACAACAAAAAATCCCAGTCAACCAACCACCACCCACCCATCCCCCTCTGCCTTTCTAGAAAATGTAAAGGAACAAAGAACTCTTTTGACAGAGGGAATTATTTTCAAAGAAAATGTTAGAAATTTCTTGAAATATATAGAAACTTTTCATTTTGTCAGTCCAAATATTAGGTCCAGATCTGCCAAGTTTATTTGCTTTCTGACTGTCAGTGATGGACTTATTGTTATGAAATTACTCTTACATTGTTAGAAGGGAGGAAACAGCTGGTGCTTTTCTAGTTGTCTCCAGAGAAAATATCACTATAAAAATGATATTACTGACAGGCACATGCAAGGGAGTGGGAGTGTTGTGTGGAACAGAATGTTACAGTAGTGTTTTTTGTCTTTAAAGCTTCAGCAGATTTATTCAGCTTCCAGTCAGAGAACCTGCCAGAGGTTTTTTGTCATTGTAGAGTCTTCAAATCAATTTAATGTTGTTGCTGTGTTTTGTAGTTTTGCTAAATTAGAAGGTGTTTGAAAGCCCACTGAAATGATGATGGATAACCTCAGAATTGATAAAAAGAATATCACTATGAGCAAATAAGTGAGCAGGTAACCACTGTAGCCTAATTAAGCACTCCTCTGTGTTCTTAACAGCACAGTATCCTTACAACAATTTGTCTAAGTTTACACTTAAAAGTTTAAAGTCTAGATGGACTAGTACAGCAGTTAGATTTTCAAGGGCATTCCCTATTCTTCCAAAGGACAATGCTAGGGCTGTGAAAAACATTTTATAGATGAATCTCAGAGTTTGAGTGAATAATGAGACAGTTTTCTTTCAGCATGGACGTTATTTCCTGAGACAATCTGAATCATAAGAAGCTTAATATTATTGGTTCTCAACCCTTTATAGCTTTGATTATAGTTATGCTGGAGACTATCAAAATACAACACCCAGTTACCTAAAAGAAAGAGTGCAGACATGTATAACTAATGAGGGTTTTTTGGATACTTCAACCTAAATATGCCAATGAGTAGGTAGATGAAAAGACTACAGCCTCCACCAGCCATCATGCTTCTACTAGTTTAGGTAGATGAAACCTAGATTGTAAGGCAGTCCAAGATGACACTTGTCTGTGGGAAACAGATAACTAACAGAAAGAGTGGAAGAAAAGAAGACTATGATACAACAGCAAGAATTGTAATTCTGTGGTTTTCAGGGTGCCTAATTCCAAGAACTTTAGCCTTTACCAAGGATGGTAAGCTCAGTTTTATGACTGTGATTCCTATTACTCTATTTTCCTTTTGGAGTACATGAGTATATTGTACTAAAATGAAGAAAGAATGTGAATAAAGTCAGATGGGCTACATAGAAACTGAGTGTCAGGTTGACTAATTCTTTCTGGGAATATTTAAAAAGGTAATTACATTCTGCTATCGCTATTTACTGCTTTGCTGTTTTCCTTGTGTTTCTTTTGTAGCTTAACTTGCTTCATCAGGTCCAAATGGTGTGTTAAATAATTTGATGCCGTGTACTCTGTTTTTTTACCTACAGTTACATGTATTGCTATATAAGATCACAGAAACAGTATAAATATTTTACTTTTTTCAACAAGTAAGACCTAATGAGGAGACTCTTAAACATTCTGAGTAATTACTCTCCCTCTTGAACGAGATATTGAAATGCCCTATTTGTAATTGATTGCTGAAGTTTATCTAAAACGTCTTGTCCCTTTCCTTTGCAGTCAGTCACTACTGACTGAATTTATATTAAGAATAAAGAAGTGGAACTTAAATGTGAATCTACGCTTGACATTTCCTTCCCCTACTTAAGGCTGGCAGATGATGACTCAGTGCTGCTTTCATGAAGATTTGAAATAACAGAAGAAAAACAGACGCCTAGGTCTCTAAGAATTATATTCTTAAGTGATGATGTTACTTGGCTTTGTTTAAAATAAGACAATAATATTTTACTTCAAAACGGGCCCAAGACCTGGTCAGTGGGTGGGTTATAAAGGGTCAATTCACAAAGCTCGTAGTGAGAGTTTCACATACTATGCCTAATTATTTTTCTGAATGGTATTTTATTGTATGGTCTTTATTTTTCTGCACACACATGGAAAGAATTAAAATGAAGACTGCAATAAATCAGAGGTCAATTCTGTTCTACTGTGTAAGAGGTTAACAATACACTGACTTACTGGTCTACAACAATTAGTAATAAAAGAGTACTGATTAAGTGTACTGAATTTTTTTTTTTTGCTTGCAGAACAGTTAGAAATTGAGCTTTTTTAAAATTTATTTTATTGTTCTAACAGAATGAAAAAGAAACACAACACAAGTAGTTCCTTTGTCACAGGTTAGAAGTCTTGCCACAGAACAAGAGAAATCCACATAAAAAGCTTGTTCAGATGGATACCAAATTTTAAAAGACAAAAGCAGAAAATTTTATTATTAGTATTTAAATCTTCAATTAATTTTAAAAATACTGATGAACTTTTCAGCACAAGAATGGAAATGTATTAATAACATAATTTGTGATAAAAATTAATAAATTATTACTTGAAAAATAATATGAGTAACATAAGAAAACACTTGAGAATTCTTTCTGTGACCATTCCAATGAGGCATTCATAATTTTACTCTAAGAAATTAGGGTACTGCTAATTTTGTCTTTGTATTGTCCATGTGTCTTTATCATATTCCATCAGTATTTAATTTTTCTTTTGCTGTCTCTTGCATGAGGGTAGCAAAGGTTGAAAATGGCAGAGGTATTACCTGTGCTTTACATAGGTTTTAGATGAGTGCCCTTTTTTTTACTTTGCAACATTTGCCTAGTTCCCATCCTTTTTTCTTTTGGAATCAATAGAAAACAAAGGTGACACGATGAAAATATTTTCTAGCACTTAAACAGACTCTTAATTAACATTCAGGAGTTTCTGCAATGTCTGCCAAATAAATATTTTAAGAGATGTAAATGGCATCCTTTTACGTGAAGTCAAAAGTTTACCTATTCTGAAAGAAAAGTCAATCTTTACTGAAAAGTCAGCATAAGTTTTGTTAGTTCAAAGTCATTATGTTTGGTTTAAACGACATGAGGCTGCACTGAGTTCTTAGATGCACTTATCAAATGCCTCTTTCTTTGGTGTTTGAAAATGTAAATAGGAAATGGCCCACTTGATTCAGTTTAAAAAATTGGCCTGATAAGTTCAGTTTAATTTCTAGATTCTTCAGTTCAATGGACAAGAATTCAGTAGTGAACGGTGCTGAGCACTGCTCTTCTACTGAAACAGAACATGAAGAGTCCCTACAGCTGAATTGTTTATGCTTTTAGAATGTTGCTGCCATGTTTCCTAGAGCAGCTTCATTTCTCAGCAGAGTTAAACACTTTGTATAGTGTAATTTGAAATTGTGTTCCATTTAGGATCTCCTAATTTCATTGCTATGAAATACCATACAAGCATGCTTGGTAAGTCTTTTGTCTAGTGTCAGAAATCTTAGTGAGAACACCAGGTGATAAAATTAACACCACATCACTGCCACCACTGCAGGTGCAGCCCATTTCAGGCCATTCAACTTGGAAGTGACCCCAGCAGCTCTCTAGGCTTTCTGCTAGCTGAAAACAGACGCACTGGGAGGTAAGAGCAGGATGCTGTTCCACTGCTCGACTGTCCCCATGGAACTTGGCTGTTGGTAATATCCAGCCTCAGCATCTCTTGAATCCTCCTGTCAGCTGTGGCTCATGCTGCCACCATACATCACTAGGAATCTTTTGGTTCTGCCTGTTTTGATAACTTCCCTTCATTGGGGAGGTTATAGAATACGACTGCTACTCGGTCTTTTATTCATGAAGCTGAAGAAGCTTTTTACTCAGAAGTTTCTCTTTACAAGTCAAACGCTCCTGTCCTTTGACCATCTAGGTGGCTGGTGATGCCTTGAGAGGCTACCTAGAACAGAGGCTAGACAGTGTTAAAGGAATAAAGCAGATGTTTATTAAAAGGCCTTCAAAGGGTACACCTTGGGCAGTACAAGAGCCTGGCCATGACTACACCCAAGACAGACAATGGGTCACACATTTTCACACTTTCATAAGTTTTGGTCCATTTATACATTTGGGTTAATTGTGCAATTACAGCTTCAGGTAATGAAGTCCCATCCCCTTAGTTTGCTCTCCTCAATTCACTGTTTACACTTTTTGGGCCTCAAGTTGCAACAGAGTCCTTTGTTCTCAGGCCGGAAAAGGATTGTTTTGTCTGACTAAACTGTGAGGAGAGCTTGCTAACACCTTATATGAAGTTCAGAGTTATATACTAAAGCAGCACAGAATCTGGAAAATATGAAAGCTAAAACTTAAGGCATCACTGATCTGCTGAACTCATACTAATTTATCAGTGTCTTTCCCCAAACTGGACGCAATACTCAAAATCACTACAGTGCTGTAGTTGCTGAGTAGAGAGAAGGTTACTTCCCTCAGCCTCCTGGCTGTGCTGTTCATAATAAATCTAGAATATTGCTGGCTTTCTTAGCTGCCTTGGCACCCTGCTGCCTCCTGTTTAGCTTGTCCTCTGCTGAGACCCCTCTGTAGAGCTGGCAGTCCCCAGACCAAGCCTCATACATAGGTACTTCTTTCCCAGCTGCTGGATTGATAACCAAGGAATTCTGCTAGCTAGTAAAACAAACAACCCCAACAAGATTATTTTCTATAACTGTCTTAAAATGGGAGTAGCTTTAGCACAAGTATTTTAAGGAGTCCAATTAAGTATAATGAGATAGATGCTTAAGATTTTTCTATTTCTTATGTTGTAGTCTCTATGCAGGAGTGTCTGGATCTTGTGAGGTATCCTGTCGGTGGCCAGATGAATTCAAAATAGGCAATGCACACTCAAGGAATATGCCATGTTTTCTTAATAGCTAACAAGATCATTGTATTAGCTACAGATAAGGAAGATATAATAGAAAGAAGACCAGCTTCCATCTGCTTTCTTTCTATAATGTATAACTGAAGGAGGGAACATAACATCATCAACCCCAAAACATTAATCTTTTTTTCCTTGTTTCCATTTAAAATAACCTAAGTATATGCCTCCTTGCCAAATATATTGGTTACTTTCTCAGCTCAATAGATTCACAGTACCACTTTCCTCTATAAAAAATTAATCATTACCAGCTGTTTTTACATTATTTGTCTTGAGTATATACTGTAAAACTACAAACTATCTCTAAACTTGTATTCAGAGTACTTTTCCTAAGTACTTTTTCCCTTAAAGGAGAGTACAATTAATAATTTTAAAACATATGGCTCACCAAGGCAAGTTTTGAGAATTCCAAATTAAATATTTCCATTTGTCATGAACTAACAGGTTCAATTCATTGTTAGTTATGTGAAAGGTTTTAGGGATCTAAATTATGAGAGGTAGATGACAATATTACTATGCTTTCTAATGTTCAGGCCCCTTCAGCTAAGGTCATGAAATACTTTGTTAACCATTCATTACCTCAAATCATCTTGCTCTGATTATTTTGCTAAAGGACTGCTACCATCAGATCTGCAAATTTTCCTACATATTGCTGAAGAGGGTTTGTCTAAATTAAACATTTATAAATAGCATTTGATTTATTTTCCTCTGGGATATGCACAAACATGTATAACTCATTTTTCTGTCTGCTTCTGTCAACTTACTCTTCCTGTAGTCCACCCCAAACTGGCCTTTGTTTTAAGAAAACTTACTAATTCTTCGACCAGTAAAATCTGAAAGATGCAAAACTGAAGATGCATGGTGCAGATGTAGGTAGGAATAAGTGTGTATAGGTGAGGCAGGATCAAGGAAAAGCATCCTGGACATGTTTGTGTGTGCCTGGTTTGTGGTGCGATGGCAATATAATGGACTCAGAGGTGCCCTGGTCGAAGGGAAGGGGAAACCCTGTGAGACCTCAGGTCCAATGGATTCTGCCACTCCTTAACACTTGCCACTGATTTATAGACCAGGCAGATCAGGACATATTGTCATGGCTTATCCACAAAATATATAATGCCAGAAAAGATGGAATTCCTCATGACAGATCCATATTGTTTTATATAACAGGAATAGGAATTCTGTAGATGTGAAATGAAGAAAATGGGATAAAACATGTTGAACAAGGGAAAAAAAACAAAAAAAAGAGGAAACAGGGCTCCCACCCTGGGAAAAGGAGGAAAAACTCCTCTCTAGTGGCCAGTTTTATGGGTTGGCAGCTCTCTTCTATGGGAGCTGGGAAAGATGCAGTCTTCCTTTGCATTCTATAACTTTCTGGCCAAATTTCACTATGGAGGGAATGTGTTATCCAGTCAAGGACAGTAGTACATTTCAATAATTTCACAGGCAATAGTCAGCAGTCACACTTCTCTTCTCTTCTTGCAAACAGTGCTTTTAGCTGAGTAGGATGAAAAGTGTTGGATTCTGCAGGGTTGGTGAAGTGCTGTTTTCCAATTTCTTTGCTCTGATGATTCATTAAAAACAATGACTTTGTCTCTTGAGAATTTTACCTTGCTAAGAGGTGTGATCTCAGGGTACAAATTTGCTCTACTATGACTGCATATGTTTCTAATCCTAGCACAACTGATAAGATGTAATGAAAAGGAATTTATTGTTTGGTATCTCAAAGAATTAGAGGAATTGGCATTGAAAGTTGACAGATATAATGACTATTCTTATGGTTGTACATTATTGTGCCTTTTATATTAGATACTGCCTAATCTTCATTTGGCTTCAAGACCTACTCAGTATGAGCACAATGTAATGTCACCCTGTATTTTCTCTCTTTCTTATCTCAGGCTGGATAGTTTAGTCAGATCAAGATATTTGAACCTAATTTACTTGTGAGAAAATTTTCCAACTGTCAATCTGCGAGGAAGTATAACTACAGAGCAACTTTACTTTTATCTTTCAGAACTTTTCACTTTAGGATATATAATTGTAGTCCTTAAATATATATAGCATTTCCAAGTCTGCCTTACTGTTAATTTGGTACTTTAATGTCAGGCTATTTTGTGAACAAGGTCTAACGTTAAAAATAAATTTAAAAAATTAAAATTAAAAAATTAATCTTGCTTTAGGCATGATACTACAGAAAAAGAATGTGTGGAAAAGCAAATTATAAGCTAGGCAAAACCTTCAAGAAAAAATCTGAATGTAGGTAATCTTCCTTTTGCTTTTATGATACAGGCAGATAGATTGGGTGACCCAAGATCACTCCCAGTCTTAAATTTTGTGAAACAAATTAAAAATTTTGGGGTAGTAGTCTGTAGAAAACACAAGGACCATCATCAGCTGGGCAGTAATGGGAAGCCTGTGTGTGGAAGACCAGCTTGAGAAATAGAATACAGCTTCAAAGTTCTGTAGCACAATCTGTAGGCTTGTTCCTGCAGGTTGCATGCTTCATTATGCCCAATATGGAGTGAAGCTGAATCTTGACAAATTAGTATCCTCTGCTTTGCTTTGTGCCAAGACTTTAACATTTTGAAGGATGCATTAATGTTTTCTCAAAGACTTTCATATTGCCTTGGCAGATATTGGTGGCTTTCTACAAAACATAAGTTATCCTAATGACAACTTTCTGTAAATCATGTCAGAATAGTTGGGACTAATTTCTTAAATTCATTTGAGAATTCTTTTGGAGCTCAAAGAAAAGTGATTTTCCCATCCCTACAAGGCCTTAGAGTACTCCTAGAGATTTACTTTCTCAAATGGGACCCAAAGCAACAATGATATTACAAAATAAATGTTCTTTACATTTAAATGTATTTGACATTGGTCTGATCTCTGTTTTAAATCCATTTTCTATGACCCAGCAATCCAATCAAATATGAACCAGTCACACAATTCCCTGCAGTGGGAGCACTGGCCTTTGGGCCTAAACTGAGCTCTTGCAGTTACCACTGTAAAAATACAGTAATAACAAATAAATTAAGTGAGCTAAAGAGACAACTGGGTTCAATGTTCTCATCAAGTATGTAGGATGGCTCAAGCTGAGCTCTTTGAAAGGGTCATCAGAGAAAAAAAAGGGTACTCTTAGACTTTGTTTCACAAATCACACTCTATTTATTGTTGCACATCCTTTTTGTGGGTAGTTAGCAGTTAATATCATTTTTTCCCTACTTTCATCAGAACAGCATGAGTCTGTGAACTAATTGCCATGATGGTAATTTGATTAATGGCTGCACTGCACATTAGCTTCTAGTACACAGAAATTAGGAACGTTTCATATTTCAGGAGAAATATGAGAAACCTGAGAAACCTTAAAAGTAAATTTATCTAATGTCACCCTGATAAAAAGAAGCTCTTTATTTAGTTACACCTATTTATACGCACAAAGTGTAGACTTTGCTTCATCGTTCACAGCTGGTCTGTGGTGCACATATATATTTAATAGTACTACCAAAAAACCCCAAAAACTAAGGTTCCTTCATCTCATTTCTGAATGAGCACATAGATGATAAACTCAATCCATGGGGCAAAAGAATAAAAAAGATAGTTTCTGCCAACAGCACGACTGGTGTTAATGAAAACATTTCTTTAAGCAGACCATGCAGAGAAGTAACATACGAAAAAATATGCAAATGAAAACATAGCTTTTCTGTTTTCCCTTTTCCCTTTCCCCTTTTCCTTTCAATTTTTAATAAAAGAAACTTCCTCATGAGCTACTGCTTCTGTGTTATAGGCTACTGCATATTAGTACCAGATGCAACAAATCATATGGAATCTATTTCCTGTCAGCATTTGCTGGATCACTTCTGCAAGCCAGGCTGCAACTCATTTCTAAGCAGGTACACAATACACTTTCAACACCATGACTACACAAAGGCATTGGGTGAAGGTTGAGTTCTGTTCTGCAGGTTTGGCATGACCAGGCAAGCTCAGTACTAACATGGAGTGAAGAGAGCAAGTCCCAAATCACTGACTGAAGCAGGGTGAATTGCCTCCTAGAGGTGTCTGCCTCCATCCATTGACTATAAAGCAACCTAGTGCTACCTGCCACCTGATTTAGGAGGTTCAGTGAAGTCAAACACAATGAACCCAGACCTCAATTTCCAACAGACTCTTTACTCACTCTTTCTGCCCAATTCCTTTGTTCTTTGCTTTGCAAAATACATGGCAGTTAACACAGAGCTCAAAGGAAAAGATGACGTTATCACACTTCTGTCCTTCTGCTCATCCTGTGCAGAAATGAAACACAGTGTAGCCCTTACTCTTAAGGACTTTATCTCTGGCATAGATGGCGAGTCTTAAAAAACTAGACTTCATTTTGCTTGCAAGGAAAATCAATCTCTCTTCCAGAATTTAAAAGTGACCAAACAGTTCCCTGTATTTGGCAATATTCTTATTGTCCCTACCATTCTTCATAGTTGGAAAATATTTCTTTGTGCAATTCATGCAAATGCAATAGTAATTAATAAATTGGAAAATGTGACTCCCATAGTTTTTTGATTTATTGTAAGATGTATGAAACTGGACAAATTTACTTTTGGCAATTAATTTTTTTAGGAGGAGACACATTTTAAAGTTATCACATATTAACAATATAATATTTAAAAAATAAGTTCAACTGAACCATGTGGAAGCCTGATATAAACAAAATACAGTACTTGATGGATTCAGCTGACATCAGATTGGCAGGAAAGGAGTCTTCTTACAACATTAAAATCTATCAAGTGAGGAAAACATCAATTAGTGGTTAAAATAACAGTCTTTTGGCTCTTTAAGAAATCAGCCTTCCTATACATAATATTGTTTACTTAGGACTGCATGTTTCATTTAAATTAAAGTGCATGCATCTGTAAGCAAGTAGGATGCACGTGTTTGTTTTAAGAAATACACCACAATGACATTCAATGACGTGTGGTCCTGAGCCAAGTGAGCACTTAAAACTGGATCCTATTATGAATGTATTATTTCCCTGTCAGGAAATATCACTCACCTCAGAACTGGCTTCTTTGTGTGCTGTACAAACCCCAAATGCTGAGGGACTTTGCCATGTAAGAGCTTTATAAAATGCAGAATCCTTTCTGAATAACTTAATGAATATATATGAGGGGCATACTGACTTCACGGAGAACAGACCTGCATCCTGCCCAAAAGGCAGAATTTTGGGGTGAAGGAACTGAGGAGACAGAGCTTTCTTTTCCTTGCCTTAGTGAAATATAATAACTCACAGCAATTCTGATGCAAGGGAGAGAGAAAGGATCACTATGTTTATGCACAAATGCATTGGTGGTGCAGGGCATCTCCATTTACCTAATCTCCCCCACAAACCTCTGATTTTCCCTGATACTTTGTGGACATTGTGGGCAGAGAGAAGTGAGGAAAGATGCAATTACTTCTGCAGGGTAAGAGTTAGGAATATCCATCTCATGAGGGTTACACTGGCATGCAGAATTCAATCTTCTGATGACCACAAGGTGTTGAGGCAGCCTGGTAAATGAGAATGTACTGATTTTACAAATAAACTAGATTCTGGTATGTTCCTGAGTTTATTAACTAATTAATATTGCTTAAACTATCTTAACATCACTGTGAAGGTAAGACAAAATAGATTCAAAAGTATTTTTTAAAATAAAAAAAAAAGTAAGACAAATTAATTTCTGTTAAGTTGTTCTGTACATAGAGATGGATTTTGTCTGCAAAATGGGAGGACTTAATGTAATGTAATGAAACACACAAATTCTTCAACACAGCTTAGAAAGATGGTTATCATGACTGTAAAGCTTTTTAAATATGAATTTCACACTATAGTATGATCAGCATGGATTTATAAAAAAAAGTAGCACTACTGTTAAATGATTTATTCTACAGACACCATTTGCAAATATGCAAATATAGTGAGTTACACGTTCTTATTCCTGAAAGCAGCCCTTCCTACTTTGCATGGGCAACTTTTTGTTTCCTTGAGGTTTAAGCAAAACCAGATTTTACACTGTAGACAAAGAGAAGGAAAGATTTTTCACTTGAACAGAAAATTAATACAGAGTTCTTTTATTATTGGCTGGTAAATAAATTGTAATAGAGAATTTCCTAATTAGTTAACAATTTTCCAAATGATTTGCAAGCCAAAATAGAAGCAGATCACTGTCTCATAGTTGCATTGAGTTTACACTGGCAGTGATTGTTGCCACTCACAGAAGTAAATGTGAATAAGCTCATATGATTGAAAGCTAAGAAACAATGCACCTGATGAGTGAGATTTCACACAAGCAAGTTTCTAACTATAATAATCACCTTAAAGATATGACTGAAGAAATGTTAATTACTGCATCCTTCAGTTATGACTCAATTGGAGCCCTCCTGCTGAACGACAAATTTATGGAAAGGAGAAGAAAATTTAGATTGCCAAATGCCATAGAAGAATTCCTTACAAGGTACTCATAGGATAGACATTTCAAAATGAGCCTGTATGTATCACCTATGTGTGTAGCTGCAGTGCTAGTGAATGTTAGGGTCACTTTTCTTGTTTGAACTATAACTGGCTTCAAACTTTCAGTGGGATGCCTGAAGGGATGCCATTTTTATCAATTGTTTCTTTCTATATAACAATGAAATTTCTGAGTGAAGCTGCTCTGGTTTTAAATTCCTGTATACCTAAAAGCAACTCAATGGAGTTGTACCCTGCTACATAGGGATTTACTAGAGAAATCCATTCACCTACAGGGCACTCTGACAATGTCCCACTAATGCTTTTTTAATACTTGCTGCATAGCAGGAAATGAGAAACTAAACTGTATGGCTACATAAGGATGAAATAATATGTATTCTCTGTAAACAGACTTGTAACATGGTAAAAAAAAATCATTCAGAAATCCTAGAGATAAAATATCTTCTTAAGATGCTGCTCTACAATAAGGAGCTTTCTCCCTTCTCAGTTTAAGGTACTGAATAATGAACACAATACCCTGGGCCAGGATGCATTTTTACTACAGCACTTTTCCTTTGTCTGAATTGAAATGCTTTCTTCTTGCTTATCTGCCCATCAACACTTTTCATTTGATACTATGATGTTTTATGATAAAAGATTAACTAATCTCATTCTATCAGATATTTTTTACTGACACATTTGATGTATATTTTTAGCTTTAATATTTCATCTTTCAATTGCTTTTTCCTCTTATGAATGCTGTGCTGTCCAATTCTCACAACACTTCTGAATCACACACCTGTTTAGTGAGGTGGATAGTTTAATCACAGCTAGCTGTACAACATAGACATGATGGAGTGACATCCCTCCACTTCTTGCTAGCTCCAATTAACTTTCTGGCTGCCTTCACAGTCCCCTGCATGGTATGTTGACCAGGTTGGTTAAATCTAAACTTGTTTCCAAGTTTGAGTCTAATTTAAAACCTGAATTTTAAACTACTGTTATCTACAGTTTGACATCCTTCAGCAAAATGCTGGAAAGAGATCAGCTTTTCTAAGCTGAGCATGGACTTATCCTTGTTGGCAGCCTAATAATGGGCTGCATGGAAAATGCTGATATCTAACAACTGGTAGACAGAAAGAAACAGTATTCCAGGAAGGAACAAGTGTAATTTTTACACTTATTGGAAAGAGCAGAGTCAAGTCTGTTGTTTTCAATCACCATTTCTTAATAGATAATAGTTCTTAATAGCTTTATCCAATGGGTATTTTTTAGGTACTACAGGACCATGTCTTAGCCAGGAACCAACAATGCTGATTCAGGACACTTCTCAGGTCAGATTCAAAAGAACCAAACCCAGACCAAGCATGAGAAATTAAAATTCTGTGACTTGTACACTGATACTCTCATCTTTAAAATTTCATATCTACAGTTTGAATGTTTTAAGGACTTCAAAAGAGAGAGAAAAATCTCAAAGACTCTAAATTAGGGGCTAGATGAACAGATGGACTTCTATGCTTTACATCTAGTGGAACCCTATCTCAGACAAGCTTTCCCCAGAGATTTTCAGAATAAGACACACAGGAGACAGTAACATTAGCCAAAACATCCTGGTGTGACACAAAATTGCTTGGCAGGATGGGAAATTTGTGTTTCTCCCCTTTCAGAACTGTAAGCAGAGTTGAACAAATGTTCCTACTGATGACTTCTACCATTTGAAAAGACATATCCAATGCACTATAAGATATTAGTACTGTTTGCAAACCAAGTCCTAATATGTCTTCAAATGATGGGCAGTGACTGTCAGAATTTTTGAAAATGCCATTACTTATTCATCTTTGGGTACCTTTGGTACCTTTAGAGAAATTAACAAAGTAATTTTCAAATGAAAGTTTTGTAAGTCAAATTCCCTGTTTCTTGGGTTTTGTTGGTTTTCATTATGGGTTTTTTTTGAAAGTGCTACACTGCTGGACTGTAACTGATTGTGATGGAAACTTGAGAAATATAGAATGTTGAGAAGTATTGTCAAAGAAAGAACTAAGATAACATAGGACACTCTTTCCAAACCTACATTGGGAGAGATCAACATCAATAATGCTACTTGCCAAGACATACACTTATGGCAAAGAGACAGAAAACTCTGCCAAGATCTAGCACCTCTCCATCTGGGGATGACTAAAGAGAAGCAATCTAGTAGATATACTGTTATCAAAAGACATTTGGGTAATGCTGTCACATGTGTTGAAATATAGTCAATAGCTAGTTTAAATAAAAGAAGTACAATATGGGATGTGCCACTGTCATAGGTGATTTGGGTATGGTCATGTGTGCAGTTATGATCATGTGTCAAAAGAGAGAAATTCAGAGACAAAACTAGAGCTAGGCTGTTGGGCTGGTCGATGGAGACCAGAGCCTCTAACAGATCAGGAGGCAGTTCCTTTTTATTTTTAGCAGGGAAAAGCAACTTAGAGGAAACATGATGCCGCTAAAACATTATAGGGTAAACACTGGAAGGATTAAATAATTATTAAAACAAAAGGATCATGTAAGAAAAACAACAAATGGATATAAACTATGAGTCAATCTAGTCTTAAAGCTTTTTCTATCTGAATAATCAAAATGGTTAATCAGAAAAATATGAGACAAACCTAAAGCCCAAGGCTTCCACTGTAAAATGTAGGCAAATTTGTTATGATTTTGGTTGGCTCTGACAGTGAAGTACTGGGGCCTATAATCAGTTCATCCAGTGTCTCTTAATGGGCTCTTCTGTGGGTCCATCAAATAACCACAGTCAACATCATACGTGAGTGATCCTGAGCTTCATCAGCCCTTGGATTATACTTTAACCAGAGCAGCTTTACCAGTGTTACAGCACTGTTCATTAAAATGACACACACATCATTGCAACAAATATCTGGAAACGTAAAGTAAAAGAGCATTTATATTCTAATACATGGGACCAAACCAAACGTTTATTAAGCATTCCGTTTGGTTTACTTTTTCCATAACATTGCTAGCACAAAATTTATGTACACATTTAGTGTAGTATATACATCTTAGTAATGTACACATTTTTGATACTGAAATAGCATCATTGTATAATTAGCTAGAGATCCTGCATGCTTTGTACCTTCTATTGCCATCTACATAATTACAAAGCGAGTTAAATATTAAGGATTAAACATTAAAATTTACTTAAAGGGCTATATTTGACCATTTCTATACTGTTCATACAATTTCTCTTTTTTACAAGAATTTAAATATAAAATTATTTCATTCCCACAAATGTGAACCAAACATTTACACAAAATTTTCACCTGTGGTTTCATATGCTCCTGACAGTATATACACTGCATTATTTTGTCTGATGTTTGTATATATTAATGTATTTCATGTTTACAGGCTATCAGAGAGAAAACATTTGTCTGTTTTTTTCTAGCTGGATGCTGCACTGGTTCCCAAGGTGGTTTTTTAAATCTATTTACACATCAATAGAATTTTTTTAAAAAGTTATAAGAAAGTGTGCTGTACAGAAGCAGTCAAAAATAGCAGAGCTAAACACTAGAAAACACCAGAGTTTTTCCCATTTCTAGTTGCCTTGGTCATTTTCATAGGCTTGATTAGTCCCAGATGACCTTTTTTTATTGTTGCATCTACTCTTCATAGATTAAAAATAAAAAATCTATGCGAAGTCTGGAAATATTGTGTGAGTTCTGCTGTTGGATAAATTAGTTTACTAATTTTTAAGTTTTCTGACTGGGTTCTAATTTTGCATATCTATTTCTGATACTCTGTTCCATCTGTTTATTCATCAGCTCTGCTTGTTTTTCCAAAATTGCAAAAAATAAAATGGTAGTGCCCTATGAAAGGACACCATATAGGTTACTGCCTGAGCTTTGAATAGCAAGATGAATTTGATGCAAGATTGTTTACCATCCTTCCACAGCAGGCAAGGTATTCACACTGTGGGGCTTATTAAACAACAATGCCATCATGCATGACATTATAGTGGGCTGACATGAGAAACACTAATGAGAATGAGCCACTGACACATTTTAGGCACAGCATAAACAGTTGATAAAATCACATCAGAAATAAGAAAATAACCAGTATAAAAGAAACAAAACTCTAAGATATCCATCTGGTTGTTACTGCCTTGAGCTCTCTATCAGTGTTTGTGGAGTGCTCTGATGGCTGTGCAAATTCCCTCTCTGCATCTAAAGCTGTGTCAACATGTATTTGCAAACTGCCACATAAAACTCGCTTATTCCTATCTGTACAGAAGAAGGTATCCTGAAAATGTATGGATAAAATATGTCTCTTTCCTCTTACACAACCTTATTCTGGTATAATTAATATACCTACTTGCTCCCTACTGTGTCTCTGAAGCTTGAATTAGGGAAAACCTTTGGCAATTCTCAGATAAAATGTTGCATGTCATCAAGGCAGGGATCCATCCATAGCTAGCATTGTGAAATCCTCACCTGCACTGTTAATTACTGTCCCACACTTCATATGAACACTCCAGTGTCATGTTAAAGGACACTGACTGTCTGTGGTTCACAGCTCCCTGTTTCAGTCATGATTATCATAGTGAGTTATAACGACAGCAGTTGAATCAAAAGCAGAGCTTGGATAGACCTGCCAGTCTTCAGGAAATATTCTGCATGTATCTATGTGTGCCTTCTGAGAATTCACACATCCATCTCAGCAGAAGTCAGCCCATTCTCCTGAGCCTACTGGAGCACAGCTAAAAAATGCACGTTCCCCCAGAACTATAAGACTTACTGGAGATGGAGCAGTACCCTTCCTAATTACAAGCACGTTTGCATATGCATATGAATACACATATATGGAATAAATTTGGAATAAATAAATAAAGAAGCATACATATCAGTAATTTCACACTCATGAGCTGCACCTGGTTATAAGCCCCACTTCTGGGTAGCCGGGAAGACCATGGAATTTGTCCATAAATAAGCTGCACTGTTGTATTCCACTGACCAACATATGTTTGCTTTCCTTGACCTGTGGACCTTATCAGCCCCCTACCAGCCGGAAGAAGATCCTATTACTGGCCAACTGACCACCCCCCTCTTTCCTGAAAGCTATATAACCCTTGTATACCATGTGATCTCCCTCTTTCCCTTCTGGACCCCTTCAAGAATAAACCTTGGAACAGAGCCAGGGGGTCTGAACCTCCTTTGTCTGCTTGTTCATGACCAGTCCCCCACCCCATCTCTGACTGAGAGCTAGCTGGAGAGTCAGGGATTTGGGGCACAAAGGGAGGCAGATCACCGCACCTGGTGATTAGCTGCACTTCCGGGATTGGCTCAATTCTTCAGTGAAATAGGTGCGGCTTATCAGTGTGAAATTACTGTACATGCATATGTGAATACAACTTTGAGATTCATTAGTTTTTCCTCTTCTGTCATAAAAACACTTGTTTCGGCTTGTTAGGTTTATTTTTACTTGCTAACAGAAAACTAACAGTAGTTTGTGTCTGGCATTTATTTTTTGCTGTGGTCTTTTTTCTGAATAGAAAGAACAAGTAAGAGTTCTGCTAAACATCTCAATACAGTGCTGATGAGATAGTTTCTGATGTGCTTATTTCTTCTGCAGCCTATTCAATATTTTTTACTCTTTCCTCATTCTATGCTTTGAGTGATCAGCAATAGCAAATGAGGCACCAGAGCCTCATTACCCTGGGGGAGAGCAGATAGTTTTCTGCTTCCACGAATTTTTCGCCAAAGTATACACATGAGCCTCATTCTGTAATACAGAGATTGATTCATAATGGGATTCCAGCATTTCTTTGAAAGACTACTGCAACTCTCTGCTCAATTCTACAGGTGACAAATGAAGGCTAATGTAGTTATTAACTAGACATTAAAAAAAAAAAAAGAAAAAGCAGCTCATCATTATATTTTCATCATAAACAAATCTATAAAGCTATGGACATAGACAACAGGTAAACAATTCCTGGAATAGTAAGGTGTTTATTTTGTTAGTAAATCAAGATACTGTGTACTAGATACTTAAAAAGACATTTGTAAGATCCTGCAACAATGAAAAAACAGAACATGATTTCACGTCACAACAGAAAATATGGAATAAAAGGTGATAAGTTCACACCAATGTTTTATTATTTGGTAATTGTGACCAATTTATCAATTTTGCTATGTAATTGCAACTCTATGTATTTTTAAAACACAATTTACCACCATAAAATAAGAGTTTTCTTTTGAAAGGACATTTAAGAGACTGTGAAATTAAAAGCTAATAAATCTGCAGTCCACTCAGAAAGGACCAAGATTCCTTAGGCAGTCTGTGCTTCCATGTCCACGGCTCTCTAGGACAGCCAAGTCAGACTCAAACACCAGCCAGGAGGTCCCCAGCTAAGGGTCTGGAAATGCAAGCAAAAGCTTCTGAAAGGAGATAGAAAGTTACTCAACATTTAGTCATACTGCACTCTTCAGGAAGGTGGAATAAATCACCAAGATTCCTAAATTCTTAATGTCTATTTGTCTATTTTGCTGTTTTCTTAAAGTGATTTGTTGTACTAGATTCTTATCTCGGAGTTAAATCAATGTTCATCTGGTTAGCATGTAAAATGGTAAACAAATATTATGCATGAGAGGTCACTTGTAAATTCCTACAGAGTGAAATATATAGCTGCCACCTATACATTAAAATAATGGAGTAAATCTAATGAGAGATTGATGAATGAATATGGAGCCAATAGGTTTTCTTAAAGGCATTTAAAAAAAAATCTGTAGGTACTTGAAGCTTTTCACAATACAATTACAAGCAATACACATACATTTATTCCAATCATCTTGTAGCAATGTAGATTTCTAGGAACATATCAGTAAGGAAGTTGGATAGTTCCTTGTGCATTTTTCAAATGGGTGGACCCTGGCCAGTCTTCTAGGCAATCTGAGGCAAAGGAAGATGGTGTATTACAAACAGGAAATATTTCTTTCTTCGTGTTAAAATACTACCAGTCTTATTTCTCCATCACACACATGGGATGCCTACATGCAACTCAGATTATTTCAGACATTTTGTAGGGTTTTGCTCAGTGGAAAGGCTGTATTTGCACCAGTAAATTAAAAATCAGAACAGCTGGGGGTATTAATGAAATCCACAAAACAGTCTAAAAGGCAAGTTTTCAGCCTTAGAAAGATCCAAACTGGCCTAAAAATGCAACAAGGAGCACAAAGGGAATTTCAAAGAAGAGAGCTGTTCACTGAGATCTAATAATTACTGATCTCTGCATTGTATAAACCAAATTACTCAACAGAGAAGCTAAGGATAAAAAATGAATGTCTCAGTTAGGGTGTTTTGGCATCTCTTCATATCTAGACGTGTTCCAAATTATCTCCAGAAATGAAACAGAATAATTGGGTCAGATCCCAGAAACTCATTTACCTAAACTAAATGGGAGGAATGAACTAGCATTCTTTACCATCATTCAGATCTGGATATTCAGGAGAGTAGTTAGACCTTTTCCATCAATTTCCTCTTAATTTAGTTACTAGTCAAAGGTTTTTCTAGTGTAGAACATTATTATGTTTAACACCTGCTGTGTTATTGCGCAATTTTCTTTATGCTGACACTAAAACAGGAAGAGGAGAGTAAGTGATTATGTTCTAAGATACAAGCTATACTTCTGAAGATTTACTTCTCAGCAAGTGAAAAAAGAAGGAGCATATCTGCATATTTGCCTTTCTCCATACTGAGGTGAGGAATACTCCATTCATTGCCTTCCTATTTCTCACGTTTATTATCTGCCTTCACAACCTGTGGAAGTTCTGCACTGTAAATTCCTTTGGTGAAAGAAAAAACCCTGACTGCAGCCACGATACAGTTGTAATGGCAAGACCTAAAACCAGTGGTTATGGGTAACTATTTTACAACCATATAGGCCTAAACCTTCCAGTATTTCCTGAAAAGACAATGAAGCCCTAGCAGTGGAATAATCTCCCTGGCTGGCTTTGAGAAACCCTTTTCAGCCATCACAGGCAGCTGTGTACCCCAACTTCTGGGGTCATCTGGGCTGTGGACCAAAGTGGGTGGGCAGAAAACCAATCAGCTTTCCAGATGAGCTGGGAGGCTTGTTTACGAAGTCCCTGGCATGAGATCTGTCAGAAAAGCGTTGCAAAACTTTTCATTTTCACCTAATAATTTACTGTAACTGTTACTGTCTTTTTTTTAATATTTTTTTTTTTTTTTTTACAAGTAAACTTAATGAGACTCAAACCTTCCTTTAAAATGTATGTTAGATATCAGCAAGTGCACAAACTAACAGAGCACTTCTGTCAGGAGCTGTTGAGCAGATGCACAAAATAAGATAATGCTCCTTGTTGGACTGCCAGCAAAGAGAAACAGAGATTCCTTCAATTGTGGGCATGTAAGGAGGTGACTTATCTCAGACATTCACCTGCAGAGGACGGCAAAGCAAGCCACAGTGTACACTAATGGAATGCTGATCAGATGCTCTCTGTGATGCCAGGACAAGCTACAAGAATAAAAAATTATACAATTAGAACTGGTTAAACGTAGACCAGTGTGCGTTGTGGATGAGGATGCAGGGAGATTTTTGCTGTTTTATCACAGCTGCAAAGATGTTTTATATAAACACAGAGGTCAGGGCACAGCTTGTTTGTTTGTCAGTGTAGGGACTGTACATCTGAGAGTTGCCACTACTGGCCTCCATCAGTATCTTGAAGAGAGAAGGTTGTCTGATTCAATTAAAATGCTCTCTATGTGTAAAACACAACTTTTGGAAGGCGTTTCTAGGGAGACTGTGGAGAGTCCTTGTTCAGCTACAAAATTCAGTGATTGCCTCCTGGTTAATTTTACACGTGTAGTCAACACTTTTCGATATTTGAGGTTGCAACCATGTATTACTGCTACCTGTAAAAAGGGTTTTCTCACCAATCTAGATATAAAGCAGGGTAAAAAATGATTGGAGGATTTTTGTATAATGTTGGAAAGAAAAGAATGAAACAGAAACATTCAGGGAGTTCTATCAGCCTGTCAGATTTATTTTTTTTTCTAATTAGTCTATAAAGCTGTTAAGCCTGATTTTGTTTTTTTTTTTTTTAGATTAGACCTATCAAATGAGCTTCTGTTTAATCTTCTATAGTCCATACATAATGTATTATCGTCTACAGTGAACCTAGAAAGTTAATACTTCAAATTATTTAAAATTCATGTGAATGTTTTCAACCAGATGAAGGATATACTAAAGAAATTTATGAATCATAGCATGATTGGCACTGTAAGAAACTCTTGCTGACTTCACAAGACAGTTCTCTCATTTTTCAATCAATTTCATAGTTTAATATATCCAAGATAAGTTAATGGAGCATTACATTCCTTTTTCTCTTTTCTTTGAGAAAAAGAGGTATTGGCACTACAGTGTTAATTGTTTAATCTTATGGAAATATTATTGTCTGATTAAATTGGATTAGTTAGATGATCAGCTTAGAAAAATGGAATCATGCATTTTATGTTCCTTCTGCTTTGGAATATTTTAGAGTTTGCAGCATTAACAATTTGGAAATCACATCCATACAAAGACATATTTGAAGGTTGCCATTGTAAGGTGAAACAAAAAAAAAAAGTCTAGAAGTTTGGACAGAAGGATACAGGAATAATTGTTTGGTACAGATAGTATTTTCCCCTCTCTTTGATAGGAAGTACTTTTTGCAAATGAAAATTCATTCCAAAATGTAATTCAGGGAAAAAACAAGACTATATTTTGGTACCATCTTTTCTCCAAAGATGTTTAAGTTGTTTGCAACTAAGATCAATAACTTCTGCAGTCCCAACTCCAGCACCTGAGGCAGACCTGTCAACTGTTCTTTTTCTGTGCTGCCAGGTGGCTTTGCTAAGTGATGAATACACAGATGTTCTCCAGTCCTCTGCCTTTCCCTTCCTGCACCACATAGAATGAGCATCATTGCTAGGAATTCATCTCAAGTTTCTGAGCAAGGTGATAATTTTAAACAGGCATCATGTCCGTAAGTCCTGTCTGCACCAGCTCTAAGAAGGTGCTGGGGAGGATCCGCTGGGTCGCTTCTCACACCCAGCCATCCCTTTCAATGCACCCAGCTCTGGTGCAGGTCAGTTCCCCTTTGGTCACAGCTGCTGCAGTCTGGGCTCACACTGACTTATAAATGAAAGCTGCTCTCCCTTCAGTCTAAAGAGCTCAAGAAGGAAGAAAAGGGGGGGGGGGGTCTCATACTGCTTCACAAAGCTAATTTAACTCTTCCTGCATATTAGACATTCCCAGTGAGTGCTTTTTACAGTACAAAAGAGCAAATCAAAACAAAACAAAGCTGAAATATTGTTTGTTGCAAGAATTACTGTTTCTCACTGTACCTCAAATAGGTGGAGGAGCTTGCACAATTTTAACTTGGGCACATCAGTCTCAAAAGACTTGGTTGTATTAAGCTTTGTCTGAATCATCAGCTTCAGGGCCCTGTTTCCCATCAAGTGCATTTTTGTGGGTGAAGTGTGGAGAACATGCTGTTAGTGGTTGTCATGGTTTAACCAGCAGGTAGCTGAACACCACACAGCTGCTCACTCCCTCCCCATCCCCTGCAGTGGGATGGGGGAGGGAATTGGGAAAAAAAAGTAAAATCTGTGGGTTGAGAAAAGTCAGTTTATTAGGACAGAGACAGAAGGAGTAATAGTAATGATAAAAGAATTCCAATAATCAAGCACAATGCAATTGCTCACCATTCACTGACTGATGCCCAGCTAGCAGCTGCCCTGGCCAACTTTCCTCTAATTGCTACACTGAGCATGATGCCATATCCCTTTGGCCTGTTTGGGTCATATCTCCATCTCGGGGTCATGATCACAGCTTCTTGTGCATCCCCAGCCTCCTCACTGGTAAAGTGGTGTGAGAAGCTGAAAATCCCTTGACTTGTAATGGCTGCTCAGCAACAGCTCGAACATCAGTTTGTAGGTCCCTTCCAAGTTACCCAATCTGCAGTTCTGTAATCCTGTGCTATCAATGCTATTTTCATAATAGGTGCAAAGCACAGTACTCTACCAGCTACTAGGAAGAAAATTACCCAGGCAAAACCTGCATGGTGGTGAAAATTCATTCCTTGCAATAAGAATCTTCCCAGCATCTGTTGTGTACACTTCCTCCTACATCTTTTTGCTCACATTAAGACACAGTGAATTTCTACTGCAAACCATAATCTCATTAGTAAAAAAAAAAAAAGCATGTTCTGTCATATGACAGGTTTCTAAGTCTGGAAAATGTTCTTGATTAAATTGGCTTTGGCTGTGTAACCCCTATTAACATTAATGGCAGACACATGGCTAAAACTCTGAATATGAACTTGAGAATAAATCATTACAATCCAATTGTTTAATTTTTATTGCCCTGCATGTCAGTGATATTAACTGGAGGAAGAATCAGAATTTTCCATGCAACTGTGAATGGGTGATTTAACCCATTTCTTGATATTTGTCACTAAGATGATTTTTTTTTCAGATTCTTTACATTCTAAGTATTTTGCCTTGTAAGAAATATACTAAAGCTTTAACTTAATAGATGTGAATGGATATAAATGGATATTTGTGTTCAGATTTTCTGCAGCCTTAAAACTGAGTTAGCCTAACTTTTTAAAAAAAATCTTAAAATTGTTTCCAGATCTCTAAATGGACTTATAATGAATAAATTAATAAATACATGTCTTTTCTTTTTGTGGAAGCTTTTTTCACTTGTTAAGAAATAGCCTTTTACTTTCAAAAAACACTCAATTGCAAGACTAGAACAGATTAGCTGAATACATTTTTGTACCATTGAGCAGTCAAACTGTGTTTATGTATCAGCAAATAACATTTATTTGAGCTCTGAATTTAAATTCTGCAAATAGTAAACTAACTTCACAAGTACAAAACACTTCATATCAAAGAGCTGGTCAAACATTAGGTTTATGATTTCTTCACATTCCTATTAAAATCAAAGTGACTAAAAATCTGCTGCTAGCACTACTGAAATCAGTGGAAAGGTACCCATTGACATTAGCAGGAGCTGGATAGGGCCCACCATGGGGAAAAAAATCAGTATTCAACTCATAGACTTTCAGTGTGCCAAGTTCATACACAGGGCACATCCACATCTTGCAGAATGAGGCATTGACTTCCTCCAGCACATGCAGGAGATGTCATTTGGATTTTAATTTAATCCCTTGTTGATTATTCATTGGTGTGAGGCTGAAGAGTGGATAGAATACCAAAACAGATATTTTTAAAGCCATACAAAATATGTTAGACTCTTTAAACTGTGTACTCAAACTTGAATAAAACACACTATACATATAAACACTCTGCCCGCACATGAACACTTTCTGTGTTTGCATACTTTCAAATACGTATATAGTCATAAATTTATCTGAAAGAAAAGACTTTTTAAACCTTGAAAATTTTCTACTACAATTTTACTTCATAAATTACTCTTTTTTTGAGGTTATTTTTTGGAGGTTTGTGTGAATTGGAATGACATGTATCATAGGTCTGGGTAGAAGAACACAGCTGGCTGGGGAGAGGAAAATGTACACTGAGAAGGTAGTGTGGGAAAGTTTCCCAAGAGCAAATAACCTCTGTTGAGTCTACAAGAACTGATAAACTCATAACACTGTGAGTGAGTTTGCCAAACTTTTTCAAAGCCACAATTATACACTGATGTCAGCAGTTTACAGTTGTGGTCTATATGTGCCTCAACTCTACTGTTAAACAGGAAAAAGGAATTTATACCATTTATACTTGGAGTTGCCAACACATATAAACTCTTTTTTTTTTTTTTAAACAAATTTATACTAAGGCATTCACTTTTCAGTGTTCCAGCAATCCTACTTTCATGTTATGATATTTGTGTTTTGCATCCTTTGGTTTTCATATAGAAATTTTATTCTTTTGGCTAGACTCAGGCTTCGATTTCTATTAAAGACTTGCCAAATAGCACTGAAATAAATAAGTTTTTGTGTTGATTGATGTTTGGCATTTATTTTATGTTTCATCCCACAATAAATATATGGTATCTCCTGGCCACAAAAAACATCAAGATGCATGGGGCACACTCATCAGTATTGTCCTTCACCTTCCTTCTGCTGTTCATTGAGAAAAGTCATGGGGGCAAGAGAAAATAAGATATTGTGGTTTCCAGAGGGTGATAAGCTTTGTGTTTAACTATAGGCAGACTGTAGATAGCTTTTTGTATTATATGGCTAAGTTTAATTACAGACACACTGCAGATAGCCTTTTGTGTTATATTTGATCTGAGCACAAATCTATGCTAGTAAAGTACTCCACTTACCCTGAAGTCTGAGGTCTTCAGCATCAATGAGGGTAAAGGCTTGAATACACATCAAGCACTGTGTAAAGAGGCAGTGTTATAGATTCACTGCACGGGTGTTGACTTTTGCACTACTTGGTTTTCAGAGGATTAAGTTTAGCTATTCATTCATAATGAGAGGACTTGAGTACTCAGTGAGCAACCTAATGTTAATCTCTGCATTAGCAAAGATTTTTAATAAACTTCATAAATATGCAGGGTGAAAGGGAAGAGATTAAAACTGCCATAGTAAAATTAATCTCGTCATTTCATACATTCTGAATATTTTATTTTTTGTCATGATTGTTTTCCCAGTATATGAAACACCAGGGAAGTGTTGCATGAAACTGAGAATAAATAAGAGGGAAGCAGGTTCAGACAAAGCAGTCTGACGCCCTTGCCCCAGATGGTGCATGGTTTCTCTAAAATGTTAAAAGCAATCTGAATCTTGTGTGCTTGAGAAGGTGTAATACAATGAAGACTTTTTATGGTATGCAATTTACATTGTGTGTGTAATGGTTCTGAGAGCAATGTGATCTCACAGGAAAGCCATTTAAGGCAGGAGGATTACACCAATGAAAAATGCCATGTGAAAAAACAACAGGAGTGCAAACTAGGAAAAAACCCTAAAAAAGGAGCAGAGAATATAAGAGAATCTGCTTATTACACCTGCATTGAACAGCAGTTTTAACCCATTCATGAATAGAATCAGGTGGGAAAAAGGTTGATGAAAATGATGTGGGGAGGAAAGAAGTGCTGTTTCCCTAGTTTGGCTATCTCAGGTGGCTGTGCAGGTCTTCAGGCACAGGTGGATGTCAGCTAAAAATGATCAGGAAGGGAAAAGATACTGAGTGAGCCCATCAGCTTTCACATAAAAGGCAAAGCCCAAAAATCCTACATGACAACTCAGAAAGGAACCTGATTCCTAGTACGCTCCAAGGTTGGAGCTCATTATTGTATTCCTTTCCCATTTCATGCAAGCAGGAATGTACACTTTTGGTGTTGGCTATAACCTCCTTTATTTAAATATTTAAGCTAGTACAATATTAAATATGAATTTAGATGAATTGTCAAGTGTACATGTGTGTGACCATTCACTCAGGGCAACAAATACAGTTAAAATTTTTTGGCTGCAGTTTAATAGCTCAAAGAAGCTGCCTTTCTCTCAAGGTCAGCTTGCAGACTGTTGTGGCCAGAGAAGTTGCTGACATGAAACACAAACTGGAGGACTTTTAGCAAGAGGGACACTGAGATCCTGTGCCCACCTTGATGCAGTGATGCTCCTTGCTTGTCTGCAGGGATGGAGGGCTGGAATAAATGGTGCTTTGGGAGTGGGGACAGAGTAAGAGTGAAAAACACCACAGAGGGTGCAAAGTGTGCCACTGACGGGATGAAGTTACATTTTTAGTGTGGGGGAAACACTTTTTTTCCTGCTTGTTTTAATGTTCTGTACCCAGTAAAGGGGGAAAAAAAAGCTACAACATGCCAGACTACACAGAGTAGGATATCAGGGCTATGGGGTGTAACTACAGGTGCTGCCCTTATCCACTGGAACTCCCTCTTGAACTTTTGCTTTGGACACTCCAATTGTGTTGATTCTTCTTATTTTTCACTTTGCTGTCACCTCTATCTCTCTTCCTGCAGACTTTATTCACCTCTTTCCCTCTTACTGATTACTGTTTTCCTTGCCTCTTCTCTCTCACTTCCCCATCCACCCCAAACTGTGTCTGCCTATGAGCTTTCCTCACTCTCTCCTGTTTTCTTCCATGGGTCCTACTCTCTTCCCCCTTCTCGATCTGACTCCTCTTGCCTTCTGTAGCAGAGTGCATCCCATCTCCACAGAGAGAAAGTATTCCTGCTGCCTGATCCCATGGTTCTCACCATGGAGTCATTCACAGAGGACTTGTAGCTGCTGGATGGAGCCACTCATGCTTTGGTAAGATATGGGAGCTATTGTCACAGAAGAGCAGCTCTGACTTGGACTGAGTTTGTTCAAAACAAACAGTCTGGGGAGAATTCACCTGATAAACTAAAGCCTCCCTCCAGCTTATGTAAACAGAGTTTTTTTAGAATCACTGATAACATTTGGGCAGCTTGTCACAAGGGCAGTAAAAGACATTGCTGCTTGAGGCAGTCCCCAGCCTTTCTCAGTTTCAGTCACCTTTTCTGCACATAAAAGTGCTGGTTTGACTCCTGAGACTTGTCTACTTACTCCCCATTTACCATCTCAAATTCCTATTTTCTGAAGAAGATTAATTTTCTATTACTTACACAGTATACTTAGCACTAAAATTATAATATGAATCTAAAGAGAGAAATCTCAGGATTTAACCAAGATCTATTATTGCTTCATTTGAGCTCTGAGCCAAAGGTGAATATGCCTAGATTTTACAATGATGTGCTGAAATAGTGTTTTAAAACTCTTATTATATATATCATCAATCAGAAAAAGATCTTCACCTTTTTCCCCAGGGTTGAAGAGTGGGTCACAGAGGAGAAGAGCACAGATACTCATGTAGTCACTGCAAAATGTCTCTGATCACAAAACAAACTTCTTTCAAAAGGCAAAAGACTCTTGAAAATTAAAATATTCTGACAGCATTTCATGTGACCCTGTCTTTTATATGAGTTATGTTGGACCTCCCTGATGCCAGGAGAGTGTGCTGTGGGCCTGGGAGCTGCCAGCTGCAGCCATGCAGGGGCACTTTTCACTGGACAGCCCTCCCTGATGAGGAGGAGGCAGGACAGGGTGGTTAAGTGGGATACATGGGAGAGATCAGCGCTGCCCACAGGGGCAGGCAGACCTGCCTGTTGCTGCCCTGAAGAGCAGTGTGCTTATTCTTGCAGGCAGTTTGGGAAGCTGTGCCCTGGGCAAAGGCAAGAGGAGAGGTGCCACGGGTGATCTGGAGCTGTCACTGTGGTTCTCTAATAGTGTGAAAGGGTGTGAGGGGCTTGGCCTGAGCAGGGAGAAGGTGTGGAAGGAATATTGCTACTCAAAGTTGTTTTGTCAAATTTTGGAGATATTGTGGATTTCTGAATCAGGTAGAGAACAGAAAGGAGGAGTGTGTATTGTTGGAAGAAATCAAGGGCTGGGAAGGGTCTGAAAAACTTTGTGGAAACCAAGGGTAGCTGTGTGTTTGGACAGTGACATTTTCCTTTCTTTTCTGCCTCCACATCCCTTCAGTAGAATACCTTTTGGTGCCCATAGCTCTCCTATCTCCATCTTCACATGATTCTTACACAGCTACATAATGCTTTCCAAAAAGTCCTGTTCCCCTCCTGCTAAATCTCTCTCCTTACTTGTGACATTCTTGCATTGGTTAGTGCTGCCAGATGGGTGGAGAGGTGAAGCAGCACCCAACCAAGCAGTCCTGGAGACGCTGGCCAGGAGCTGGGCTCCAGTAAGTGCAACAGTCATCATGAATGTGCTGTGGGCAGTGGTTTTTCCACAAGGCTTTCCATGAGCAGCAGAGAGCAGCTGTAGAACTGGAGTACCTATGACTCCTTTGCCCAAAAGTCCCCACAGGGACAATGGAAGCATGAGGGTCTTTTCGTACACAACAACAACCAGCACAAAGGATTCTGGAACATCAGCATTAAGTAGTGGGAAATGTTAAACTTGCCCGTTTAACACAGCTAAACTAGGACAAGGAACCAGGAATCTTTTGAGCAGACCCCTCCTACAGTAGCTTGGAATCTAGGAAACAGAAAACCCTCTTGAAATTCCTCTTGAGTCAGAGATAGAAGCAGGATTTTGGTCTGCAATGAGGGACCTGTGAGATCGAGTTCCCTCATGATGAATGTCTAGAACCCAAACGGGCCACATGATCAAAAATACATTTTTGCTCTGGGATGTTATGCAAAAGGTGTCCACCAGTGCCTGATGTCACCATTACCAACAGACAGAGTGGCAGAAGTCCCAGATAAGACTTCCTGCATATTTGCAGAAACATACATGGCATCATCATTTGGGGCAAAACAAATCTAATTTTTTAAATTAAAAAAAAAAATTAGACTGCAGACTGTCGTGCCCAGAAACAATAGGATCTTTATTCTGCATATGTGCTGTCTTTAAGAGATTTGGGGAAATTTGTGTTTTAAATATTTTATGCCTACACTGTATTTTCAGTGTTCTCAATGTTCTCAACCTGATCATTAAACAAGAAATCTCAGATAATTAAACAATTTTTTCCTCTGCATGAACCTATGGTAGCCCATCCCCAAAAAAGGCTAGAAATGAATGAAAATGAATGCCACAAGCCATCCTGTGTAAGGTGTGACCAATAACTAGTGGCTATCTGTACCTACTTTGATATGGTATTTATGCTTCTCAGGAATCCTTGTGGAATTTCTTGTTAGCCATAAACACAGACCCTTAGGCTGTAAGACTTTCTTCCATTCTGAGCTGGACAGTAAATCCAGATGGGCAGTACCTAAGTACCTAATAAGTCTCCATAAATACTTTAGTCACTAGAGAGAAATAAAGAGATATATTGTCTCAGCAATGTTTAGAAAAACCCAAACAAAGTATGATATTTAGAGTTAATTCCAAAAAAAAAAAAAGTCTATTCCAGAAATTGATACTTTAAAAATGATTTTATTTTGAAAGATGTATTTGTGTGCAATGTAACCTGTCACTAGGTGGAATTGCTGGAATTTCAAATACTGAAGTGTAGTTACATGGAGTGAAGCAATCTTATCATGCAAGGGCAGTTTTCAGTTTTTGAGTGTGCTATCTAATCCTAGAAAAGACGCTAAAATGTAATTGTTTTGTGACACATTTCCTTTAACATAGAACAGTGGGTTGCTTTTGCCCTCTAAATAGCATTTTTTTCTACATCTGTGTATGCCAGTAATTTGCAGTAAAATGTAGATTTTTAGATGCTAATCTGACAATTATTTCAGTTACACTTATTTTCTAGACCATATTTAAATAAAAATTGGAGTCTCAGGACTTAATATCAAGAATGCTATAGAATTCTTCAATGTTTCCCAGAAAAATACCACTCCAAGGCTTCTTGCCTTGGGCTCTTTTCCAAAATACAGCCTTTATAGGTAGTGGAAGTAAATAATTTTCATATTATACTTCTTCCAATAGCAGGTAATAACAATCAAATTCCTAATGAATAAATATTATGCAAGCATAGCCAATATTAGCACCATTGCTGAGACCCAGAATGCCTTCATTTCTGATATCCACACACAATATTAGTGAATTTGATTTTCCACAGTTCTTTGCACATCTTAAGTCACAAGCCAGAAATCTACTTTCATCCTTGTCCTATACCTATGTTGTTTCAACAAGCATGTAAACAGATTTACAGCAAAAATATCTACAAGTTCGGTAGTTGTTTTTCTCTCTGCTGAGATATATAATCTGGAGAAAAACACTAAGAATTCTGAGGAAACAGCATCAGAGTACACAGTAATAGTACACAAAAGATAATATAGTAAAAAACAATGACAATGACAATATTATAAAAAGGTTGTGATTAATGCTATAAAGTCATTGGGTAATATAAAACTATATTTTGAGCCCCGCCTAGACTAAAACTCCTAAATAAACAAAAAAATCCATGGGGAATAATTAAATTTACAATAGCTAGTAAGCTATGATATAGAAGTAAACCAGAAGCAAACAAAATTGGAAGTTTAAAATTGAAAATGCAACAGAAAGCTGTTGGTTGGGGAATATGTGTCAAAAAGCAGGTTGGAATTATCAGCAAGAGCCCTTGGAAGTAATAGAATGACTTGCTTGTCACAGTCTAGAGTGTCATGTGA
Organism: Sialia sialis; assembly: GCA_009812075.1. NCBI lineage: Eukaryota > Metazoa > Chordata > Aves > Passeriformes > Turdidae > Sialia > Sialia sialis. The sequence goes on from VRYO01000369.1 coordinate 12,181,874, forward strand.
CAAAGCACATGAAGAATTACCCATAATCTGTCTAAATGTTGAGAAAGCAAAAAGGCACTGCAGATAAACAGCAGAAGAGATGAATGCCCAATAATTAACCCAGTCTGACATTAAAGACTGGAGACCTCAAAGTCTTTAGACAGTCTGCAATTATAATGCTCTTTTCTTTTCAATAAAACATCCTAGAGAAAAAGGTCCATCACACGTCCTCCCACACATCTCAAGGAATAATCAGAACAAGTGAAAGCCACAGGAAAGTCAAATACCTCGTCCAGTTAATGTGGCATGCAATTGTCTCCTTGCAGGAGGAATAACACAAAGGAAAAATAAATCCTCACCAAACTTAGATTCAGAGAAAATTATTGTAGCAACTTGGAAAAGGAGGTAAAACATTATCATGTTTGTACAATATTAGCAGTGCCATGAATAGGCTATGGGGATCATCCTGTAAAAGTAGAATGATCAAAGTCCTCAAGTTGTGCTCCTTTCTTCAAAAAAAAAGCAACATTCAGTGGAATATTTAACCATAAAAAAAGTTAAGGAAATGTATTTCCAGCACTTTTGGAGATAAGAAGAAACTTTTTGTTCTTGGGAGAGAGTAACAACCAAGATTGTTGTCATTTTCTTATAGAAAATCACTTCAGACAGTGCAATAATTTTTTCTTTTTAACAAGGTCCTTCAACTTCAACATAAGAAAACAATATACACACAGTCCTTCCTAGTTCAAAATTTCTGCCTGAAACAAGACCTTTCCATGATGTTATTTGCTGTTCTTAAACAGATTAAGAACTTTCCTGCTGGTGTTAGTATTAACAAGAGAGAAATTCACATTTAATTTTGCACATAGCAATTCGGGCCCTGAAGCAATGCAAAGTCATATGCTAAAGCTGGGTACATAACCACTGAATTCTTGTCAGCAGCTTCTACAGAAAGATTTGAGATCAGCAGGAGAGCTGAAAAACTAAAAAAAAAAAAAAAAAAAAAAAAAAAATACAACTTATACTGAGGCCTTGTCAGAGAAAAGGAAACCGAATTTTTACTCAGAAGAGGGATTCCACATCCTGTGGCTGGGTAACTATACTTAAACCTTAATAAGATACACTCATTTGGAAATATGAGTTGAGTTTGCATAAATATAGGGTCCTAGCTGTGATTGCTGCATTACTTCAGCAAGATGGACTTCTCTGGAAAGGAGACATATTCATCCCTCAGAATTATCAGTAGATTTCACTTCAGAATTACTTCAGTGGTAGCACTGTACACTGATTCAGATTAACCCACTCTGTGTCCTCCAGGCTACCTCTTTGCCTTGAGAACATCTCACCCAGGGCACTTTCTAAACTAGTTAAGGAATATCCTTTATCACACTTGAACTAGATAGGTTGTTTTGATCCTCTATAATTTATCTTTTTTTTTCTTTCTCTTCTATCACACAAAAACTATGGAAAAATAAATTTAATTACATAACCTTGTGTTGTCACATATCCAGAACTCCTAGTATGTGGCAGGAATGCCTGCATTTTTGTTTTATGCCAGTCACACCTCCAGAAATATAAGAAAGAAGATATAGACTATTGATTTGTATCCAGACTAGTTTGCATGTAGTCAGGCTCAGTATATGTTAAGATTTAAATGCTATCTATATGGTTCCTTAAGCAAGGATTCAGTTGCTTGGTGCCTTTGAATGTAGCTTTCATAGTAAGAAGGAGATACTGGTTTTTTTCAGGTTTTGGGGTGGACTTAATGAGACTTTGAGTTGAAAGTGATGGCTTATGTAAAGATAGAAAAATATAAGTAGAAAGACAGCTAGTGCCTCTCAGTTTAGGGAGGAAAACTGTATGGCTGAAATATTCATCCCACTGGAAAGCATAATCTAAACAGTATTTCAGAATTATGTAGCTCTCAATATCCAAAGGATTTTCTATAACAGTGCATTTCATTTAAACAAATGTTCTTCAATATGCAGAGAAATCATGATGACCTTTACAAGTATCACTATTCCTAGAGTCTTCCTTACCCTTTACTACATTCCTGGTACAGACTATCTGGAATGGCCTGAATGAGAAACTATAAACCACCAAATGTCAAGTGAAATGTCATCATTAACTTTAATGTGTTACTGTTCATCATAATAAGTCCGATCTTGGAACAACTTGCAAACTTGTGCAGCTATGGTGGCAGTGAAATTTCTCATTATTTACACAAATCTCAGAAAAGCCAGGATTGTACTGGGTGCAACAAAATTTGCCTTTTGTTTGAAAAGTTTCCTTTTAGCTGTGAGTAGGCAGTTTAATTTTTACTGCATTATTCCTTAAAATGAAATACTTTGGTAAGGGCTTTTCTTCTTTTGAACTGAACAATCATGATGAAATATTCCAGTTGAAATGAGCACAGTGCTCTGCCAGCACAAAGAGCAGTCAGGAAGGATAAAAAGTCCAAAGTATGATTTGTTTTAGAGCCTTCAAAACAGGAATAAATCACATCAGAGCCTCACAATAGGAAGACCTTTTTGTATTAAAGCTTTGTATTAAGTTCTTATAATCTAAACTTTCTTCACTGTATATTGAAAAGAATTACATTTTTAAAATGTAAATGTTCTTATAGTAAATGTACATATATTAAACCCAAATTGCTTTGTAGTTTGAGATGCATTTCACTGTTTTTCCTATAAAGCTTAAAACCACAGAATAATACGTAGGTGTCTTCAACATCAGAATAAGAAAAACAAAAAAATCCCCAAATCTGATTTCAAGTTGCTTTTTCAGAATCCATTTGAAATTTCATATGACACATTTAAACATTTTGCTGTCATTTTTTTGAGTTGTTAGCCTTTGCAGGATGGACACTGCATAGATAATGTTCAAGCAGCATTTAATTATAAAGCTGTGTTCTGAACCCACCAAAACATGGCCTCAGCACATGTTCCTTTTTGATAATAACTTTTTAATTGCCTTGTAGAAACTTGAGCATGATAAAGATTGTGAGGCACAGCAATGAGCTGGATTAGAATATCTTGCTGAAAGCAACAGATTTTATTTTATTTCTTCTCTTTCTTCTTCACATGAGTAGAAATCACACTCCTATCTTCTCCATTAAGATATTTTAGACCAATATGTTTTGCATAGAAGAATTTAGCTTTAATTTGGAAACTGATAAACCATGAAGAATCTAGAATAATTAGAAGAAAACAATGAAGTTGTGTCCATCAACATTACATTTTCTTTTTTCCCTATCTCTTCAGATACCACTATAGTTGATGAAAGGATGTGCTGGAGCCACTGGCTGCCTTGCATCTATGTAACCTTGATTCCAAAGCTGCTTAAACTCTCAGTAAAATGGTGTGGATAAATGTCTCAAGTTATCTTTTAATTTTTCCTGAAATTCACAGTTTAGTGACCAAAATAAAATCTGACAAAGAATACTCCTCCTATAAAGCCTTTCCACAAATGTTTAAATGCTTTTTTCTTATCTTCCCCTATCTAAAATAGCCTTAACACAAAAGAAGCAGGACTGTAATACACTTAGAGGATAGCAGAAGTACTTATTCCCCTTCAAATGCTCTGTTTGGTCCTAAGAGAATACACCTGCCTCTCTGAAACAGTTTCATTCACTCCCCAAAGAAGAACCTGGAAAATGTGGCTGCAGTTATATTTAAACCTCACATATAGGTTCTCCTGGTCCCCAAAGAGTATCATGAACTGAAACAGGCTTCAGGGAAAACAGCATATTTGATAATTAGTCCCTTTGAAACAGCCTCTGTTTCTCTAAATACAGCATACTTCAGAATATTTTGATGACTGTAAAAGGAATCTGAAAACCAAGAAGTGCCAAAAATTGTCTCATGGAACTATTCAGCCTTTCTGAAGACCTTCAGAGTATATCATCAGTCTTCAGGTGACACTCCAGCCTCCCTGACTCATTCCCCCAGACTTCTCTTACTCAAGCTATTAAAAAAAGATGCCATGTTCAATTTCATGTTGAAAATTACAGTGGCTTATTCTGCTAGCAGTGCTCATCCTCATAGAATGTTTTCCTCATATCTATCCCTCAATGCAGGAGACTTCTCTATCCATTTTTAAAGAGTAACCCCCATAACTTTCTTGAAAAGTAAGTTTACAGCCACGTACACACCATACATTAAAGCCTTGAGCTCAGTGTGTGGCTCAAGAAGCTGCAGACTGCTCTCCCCCGCAATCAGCACAAATCTCAGCACAGATGTTGCAGCTATATACACCCTGGAGCACATGAGCTCTGATCCTGGCAGCCTTCTTTTCCTCTACATCTATCCTGGGAAGATAGATCTGGGATTGACTGTTTTGCAATGCTGTTAGCTGCCTCCATTCAATTCACCCTTGGAAACATCCTTCCAGTAATAAATGGCAGAATAGGTTCTGAAATTGATGCCTCTCGAGCTCAATGGGATTCTTCCTCCATTCTAGGTCTACAGTCTTATCTGAGTTGATTTGCAATTCTCTGTAGAATGACTTTTCCACCTGCTTGCCAGTCATACCCTGACCTATCCCGCTGTTTCCTGGGCTGTGTCAATGGAGTGGGACCAGCAGTTTGAGGCAGGTGAGTCTCCCCCTCTACTCTGCTCTCATGACACCTCACCTGGAGAACTGCATCCAGCTCTGTGGACCCCAGCTTAAGAGGGATGTGGATCTGTCAGATCAAGGTCAAAGGAGGGTCATGAAGATGCTCAGAGGGCTGATGCACCTCTTCAATGAAGACATGCTGAGAGAATTGGGGTTGTTCAGACTGGAGAAGGGAAGGTTCCAGGGACTTTGCCTTTCAGTTCCTAAACGGGAACTAAAAGAAGGGTGGAGATGGACTTCATGCAAGGGCAAGTAGTGATAGGACAAGGGGAAATGTCTTTGAACTGACAGAGGGTAGTTTTAGATTGGATACTCAGGAGCTGTTCTTTGCTGTGAAGAGAATGCCCAGAGCTGTGGCTGTCCCATCCCTGGTAGTGTTCAAGGCTGGGCTGGGTGAGGCTCTGAGAGGCATTGTCTAGTAGAAGGTGTCCCTGCTGGTGTTGGAATTAAATGATCTTTAACGTCTCTTCTAACCCAAAAAAATTATCAGCCCCTGGGAGGGTCATATCACACCTGCCCACCCTGCACCCAGAGCCAAAGAATATCAGAGTGCACAGCACCATGTTAAAAGGGATGCAGGCTTTTGGCTGGAGGAAAGGGAGAGTGGCTCATATTTTCCCATTTGCTGAGGAAAACAAGCATGCTTTTGAAGAATTTTGTTTTCATGTTTTTCAAAAGCTTTCCCATTTTTTGCTTAAAAAAAGCAGCCTTAGCAGCAGTTTCCATTGGAAGAGAAATATCTAATCTCAAAAAATGCATAAATAATCTTAGATCTTAAGTGGATTTACAGTTTTCTTACAAATATTTTGCTTGGAGTTATTAATTTGGATGTGAATGAGTTCTATTTAGGCATACTGAAAATCTGAAAGGTTCCTTTTTAGTATGAGTTCAATTATCATCATGGCACAACACAGTACTCAGACTAGGGAAGCAAAATTTACTGGCATTCTGCCATCCCTAGCCATCCTCTAGTTATATTTATAGCCTAGGGAAGTCCCAAAGCTACTTTTACCACATATGTGCAGTACAAGTGAGAATCTTTTGTTGCTGGGTTTCTTTTCAAAGCTGCTAACTTGGGACAGTACAGCAGGCACTGTCTGGGAAGTCACCTACCAGATAAACCTCCTAGTCATAGCAGAGATTTAATGGAAATTCCATTGAATGCACTGCACCAGTTTTCTGTTTAAATTATGCTACAATTTGACTGGAGCAGAAATTGCAAGCTAGACTAGAGCTTTCATTATAGGTTTTAGTTCATATTTTGCAGTTTGCCACAAATTGTTTGGCATTTCAATACAAAATATATCTACTGCTCTTTATTAATCCATAATACGTGCAACCCTCCAAGGTGCACAGACAATGTGTGCATGTAAAACAAAGCTTTTGCCTAGTAAGCTGCAAAATAAATATTGCGTGTATTCGCTACATAATATCCTGTGCTTAACTATAGAAACATAGAAGGTAATTCAGTCTATTCTTAGAAGCATCATAACAAATAGAATTAATTCATGTCAACAGATTTCTGAAACCAATTAAAGCTTTTTAACAGTGTGCAAATAAATTAAAAAAATCCATTCCTAGGAATGCTATTGTAATTTACTTTGATATGTTCTTAAAACTAATCTGGACCATGACAGATTAGAAATCACAGGACAATACACATTATTAAGCTCTTGCTTACAGACCGGCTGCTGTGATTTTGCTGTCATGCAAGGCTGTTATTTGAGCAAGGACAGAGCAAGAACTGTCCTTTAAAAACCTAATAGCAGCATGCAGCTTGGATTTTCTTATGCTTTGTTTGGAGAACAAACAAAACATAGCATAGTTGTAAACAGATGCTGTAATTTTTTTATTTACTGCATTTAATTTTTTATTTTTTGTTTTTACAGAGGAAAATGTAGACAAGAAATTTGTCTCATATACAAATATTTTCCTAGCAGCCAATATACTGAAGGAGTTCTTACATAATGTTGAGAAGCATGTTAAATTGTCCTTATCACAAAGACCCAAATACAGTACTCTGCAAAAGGATCCTTGGCTGTCCTCATGATAAATGGAAAAAAAGGAAGCAATAGAACGTAACTGTGACAGCAGCAGTGATGTAGTTGTAACTGAATTTAAGTGAAAAATTGATTACTGCAATTTAGAAAGTACTATAATAGACACTACATTCATGACTACATGACAAGCTTGTGTGCTGGGTCATCATATAGCAAGAATTCAGCTAACATTTCTTAGATATTTCAGTGCTAAAAAGTTGGTTGAAGAATCCACAAATAGAAAAAGAACACTGCCATTTAAACTGAGTAATGCTGTCAGTCTTCCCAGCAGCCCTAATGACATACAAGAGGAATTTCCATACCTATGATATTGATTAGGAAAACTCTTTGTCCATGTGCCTGAGTTCTGAAGCATGGAATTGTTCACAGTACATAAAATCCTTTGGAAATGCACAATGATACAGAGCATGGAAAGAAGAGATTCTGTACAGAGTTGTATTTTATTAAACAAAGTTTAAGCCCTTAAATAAAATTCAATTTTCTCAGAGGATAATTTTCAAGATAATAAAATTAAGTAAATCATAGTAAATTAAGTAAATCAGGAAAGTACTTCAGAATTTATTAACACTGGAAATATTTAACAGGAATCAACTTCCATATTTCTGTACGGGAAGCTGAAGGAAAATTAAAATTGTTCTCTTTAAAGGGATATTCAGATTCTAGAGGGTTCACATACAGGATTTGGATCTCTATTCCCATGTTGAAATTTTTATTAAATGAACAGTTGAAATGAAAATGAAATGTTTAGAATTTACTAGATTTCTGCTTTTCTGCTCAGAACTTTCAGTTTTGTGCTGTCAAGATATGAGATCCTACTGCACACCTTATTACTGAACATATGACATCTCAACAGAAGTATTTCCATAAATAAAAAAATTGTTTACTGACCCTTCTCTATCCATAACCTGATTTTTAAATGCAGTTCCTCTCTTGTTCACTAATTAGATACTTCTTATTAAGCCAAGTATCTACAATTTTCAAACATTTATGTGGGTCTCTGTGTGGGTCCTTTGCAAATGCAGTCTTTGTCAAACTTAAGGGTAATACCTGTCACAAAGCAGAATCCTAAATTACTTGCAAACAATGGTGTATGCCCAACTGACTTTAAAAGCAGACCTGTTCTGTTACCAAGCAAGTGGAACTGCCCTTGAGGAAGGCTCAACTTCCAGATTCATTGCTTTTTTGTTTGGTTCACTGTTAGATTCAAGGTGTAACACAAGGCCTATATATTTATACCAGCTTATTGGATACATATGGTAAAGACAGGGAAAAATATGTCCATTTATAATTTTTCAGGAAAATTTCTAATGGATTTCAGACTGTCTTTTATTGCTGTCCTCTAGATCAGCTGAAGCCAAGAGCAGGTAGTTCCCTTTTGAAGCTCAAGAAATGCATGTCATAACATGTCTGTGTAAAAAATATTTAAATATCTTTTGCTATTAAAATTCATTGCAATGTCTTTTCAGTGGAGTAATAACTTGCAAAACTGAGTTTTCAGAATTTTAACAACCCTAAATATACAAGACATGAAACTGCAAAATTATTTTTCTGATAGGCAAAAACCAAAATTAAAATCTCAAGTTTCTAGTCACTCTTCTGGCAAGTAACTAGGCTGAGGTTTTAAGCAGCTCAGTGTCAGGTTTTAATTCTCCAGACTTTCACTAAAGAGATTGCATCAAATCACCAAAATCTGATTAAAACAGAAAACATCTGGATATTAAAGTAATAGTGCATGTAACTGGTGTTGAACTTAAAGACAGGTCAGGGTTTCCTTCTTTTTAAATGACAATATTTGGAGTATTTTTTCAGAAAATATCACGTAGTGCTTTGCTATTGTGTGCTTCTGTTCATTCTTGCAAGGTGTCTTTTTCTATTTGCTGCTTCTGAGGAAAAGCTGCTAGGACACCACTCTTTTTAATGCCAAGTCATTACAATGGGAATTTAACATGAGTGCAGCAAGGAAACTTGATGTTTTAGTTAAAAAAGAAAAAGTGCTAAAAAAATTTTCCTCCAGCTGAGTTATTTATTTCTCTAAAGAGAGAAGGACTTGAGTTCTTGTAGCATAGTGTTTTAAAACTGGATGCATTGTCTTGATCTTATGAAAACTGTTCCTGTCCTTCCGTCTCTGCCTTTTACCATCCCAGCCTCTTTCTCACCATCACTCAACTAAACTCACACTAGCCAGGGCAAAAAACTCCACGTTACCATTTGCAACTTGCTTCTTCTGCAATTTTGGGTCCTCTTTATGGCGTTTTGATTTAGGGTCAACCTTTCATTCAGGAGAGACAACCATACTGTGGAGAATCCTCTTAGTCAAATGCTGCTTTTAGAAAGTGTGCCACACCAAAAAATTACTGGGGAAAGAGGAGGAAAAGGGGAAAAGATATCAAAGACTCAGTTTTGAAATGTTAATGAATATAAAATAATTAAAAAGTGTTCCTCTTACAGAGCAAACTGCTAATGTTTTGTACCTGCTACACATAGAATTAATGTCAAAATAATTAACTAGTTACTTCTGCGATGTTTTGAAAAAGATTATGCAGACCTGCAGCTGAAAATGGGAAAATTATTATTAACATATTACATCAGGAAATGGTGTGGCTGTAAAATTAAGCTATTTTCAAAAAAAAGTGAACACTGTTAGTAGTTGATGTGGTTTATAAATAGGATGCCATCTTGAGAAAATTAGACATATAGAAATATTGTAGAGAGAAATTAAAGATCGTTTATGACATAATTGCAGAATAGAATTACAGACCTGAAAGTACTCCTTCTCTTCTCTTCTCTTATTGAGTTAGTATCAATGATTACCATGCTCAATGATGTGAAAATACTATTCATATTTTAAAAGAAATATTTTTTCTTTTGAATGTAGATAAATAATTTCTTTACATGAAAATAATTTCAACCTAAATTAAGTGCCAAGTGAAGATTCTCTGAATTTTGGTAAGATTTGTTAGCTGAAATGTGGGGTAATAAAATCCCCTTTTGGTATAAAAATATATCAGGAAAAATTTCCCTTTCTCCAGATGATGCTTTCATACATTGGTTCCCAACGACATTTGCAAAATGAATCTATGGTTTATTGTAGGAATCAGTCAAGCACTTAGAAATTCATTAGTTATAGTAGAAAAAAATGCCTTAGATTTTAAAAAAAAAGAAGAGAATAGTAGATTAGTGATTAAGCACTGGATAAGGCTTGGGAAAGGAGGTTTCATTCACTTGGTTTTTTGCAGATTCCCTCTGGGCACTTGCTAAATTTCATTGCTTTGATCAGTGCCCTAACAGATAAGAACTGCAGCCAGGGAGCTGCACTGCACTAAATCCTATGCAGCTCATAAAGGAAACGGAACTGAGAAGAGTTTACTTATTCTGTGTACCCATTATCTACCAGTAAAATAAGAACTCTTTTTCTACAGGTGTATCCAGATACAATATCTGGATAATTTTTTTGTTGTTGTTGACAAGATGCATTTTCCTGGTCTGTTTTTGTCATTCACTTCTGTTTTCAGTGATCTGCCACTTCTAGATTTCCCTATTCTTCACTTGTCCTAATATTATTGTGTTGTTTTACAATGCACTTATCTTTTCTCCAGAAGGTTTTTCTCTCTTATTCAACTCCTCTTGCTCTTTATGAACTTAATGGAATTATTTTTTTTTTTTTAATCCCTCTGAAAATCACTTTGAAATTGGCAATATTTTCTTGACCGTGTAAAGAAATGGAGTTTAGTCTGCAGTGTTTCTTCCTGATCCTAGAATACAAGTTCCTCTTGATCTCAATAGTGCATATTGAGGTAGAACTGTGGAATTCAGGTTGTTTTCCTGGAGCTCCATAGACAGGTTGCTAAGAACTTTGTAGTGTACACTGTACAAAATTCTGTGTACAGTGTGATCTTCATTCAAACTTACTGTCTAGGGAGAGAGCTATTATTACTACCATGTAAGGAGTTAGAAAACTCTGGAAAAGGAATAGACAAACAAAATTCCAGGACTTCTTTTCTATAAAGGACTCAAAACAATTTAAGACACTATTACAATCACCATAATAAGAAATATTTCTCTCAAGTTTTAATGATTTTTCTTTACACTATGGTTCTCCCAGTGTGTCCACATATTATGTTGTTACAGCAGTGATTTTCAGCAAATTATTTTCTATTAACTTTTTGAAGTTTAATTGATAAGTTGATGAAGCTTTGGGATAGACATAGACTACTTTGAAGCCTGTGAATAGATAATAATTTCCACTGCCTGTGGAAGGTTAGCAAGCTTTTCAGTGTTCCTTAGAATGAAGAGCTAAATTTTTCAGATTGATTAATCTGTAACAACTTTTATTTAATAAAACATTCTACAGTGTCATTCCAGGGCCTCAGAAACCAGCCAGGGCCTCTGTGGATACTAGCCATTTTTACATCAACATTGAATGATTTATGAATATGCTCTGGGGCAGAAGATAATTCTGAGAACCTAGAAAAGTATCCTGCCAAGATCTGGGGTTGTATATTAAAATGTTCACTTTCCATCAATCACATACTCATTTTCCTAATAGAAGAAGATCAGATATTCAAGTCTAATCATGTGCTATGAAAAATTAATTTAAACCTAAGCCACAGTAGTATTTTTCACCTTAATTTCCCCCTTTATTCTAACGGTGTGGTTTTTTTTCTTTAGATCTGGATTACATAGTGCAGTGCCAATTTTCACAGCAGTCTCAATATCCTCAGTGGCTTTATTAGGGCTCTTTTTAAAGAACTATTTTTCTTGTAGAACATGCAAAATTTTCTTGTGATCAAATCACTGCTAAACCCCAAATTACTATGTCAAATAGAAACAGATGATATTCAAATGTACCCTGCTTTAACTTTGAGAAATACAGACTGTACTTAATGTATTTTTTTTATTAGTTGGCATTGTAGGAGTGGACTAGCGTAATCTTTACATTACTGAAATAATACTGAATGTGCTAAAAGTGGAGAGTGCGCTGTGAGTAAACCTGGAAGTTCCTGTTTCTCTTTAAATCAATTTTTAAGTTCATCAACTGTGGTACTACAGCTGCTGCTGTTACCACGCTACACTAGTGATGTTAGAGGTGTTAAGTGAAGCCAAGCCCAGCTTATAGCAGCAGCAGGGGCACCAAGTGGAGTGACAGGCAGCAGGTCACAGGTGTCCCTCAGCTGTCCTCAGAGGGAGGAAACAGCAGGAATACAGCAGGAATACAGCAGGAATACAGCAGGAATACAGCAGGAGTCCTGAGCAACAAAGAGCCTTTCAGATGGTCTGGTGCTTCCAGGAGCTGCCTCCATTGTGCTGAGAGAATATGGAGACCTCACCCCAGCTTTCAGATGCAGGGATCCCTAAATCCCCCTGAAAGGGAATGAGAACTCCCAGCTTCTTTCTTCTTTGTTATTTGCATTGACAAAGGCTTATGTTTCCAGCGAAACATCTTTGCCTTGTGATCTGTCTTTATATTCAGGCTTTGTAGCACTTAGTAACTAAACTCTGCTTGAGATTTAAAGAAGCAGGGTTTCACACTGGTATCTTTTAACTGCATTAAAATGGTACTAAAAAGTGTAACAATAGTACAGAAAGTACTACTTTATACTAGTTTAAATTTGTTGCTATGGCTTTAATGTTATTTGTCTATGTGCCGTTTTGGATTTTTTCCTGTGTTATGACCTTACTTAAACTTGTATTCATTTTTCTTCATACAAAACAATGTGTTTAAAACCCCTTATCTAACCTTTGCTGGAGATTTTCTCCTGCTTCTTATTTTTGCTTCGCATACTTTATGTTTGTTATATATATTTTTTTAAATCATCCCTTTTCTTTCTTTATTAGAAAGCAAAACCATTATACTTTTTGAAGTGAAACTTGCATTATAGAAATTGTGACTCAATGAGTCCTTAAAGATAAATATTGATTTAAGGTGTCCTCACACAAATAAAGCAAAACAGACTCTTAGAGCTTCATCAAATACATAGCATTAAGTGACCCAAGAACAAAAATATGGATTAGTTTCTTTAGTCTGCTTACTAAAGTAACCCAAAATGTACTTTTACAAATGTGCTATTTCTGAGGATCTGATGACAATTTCCATCTCTGTTTGTCATGTAGAACAAGTGGCTAAGTGTTAGACTTCACAGTGAATTTAACATCTCAGTAAGAATGCCTTGAGGAAATAGAAACGTCCTTCTGACAATATAATGTGATTTTAAAATTTCAGTGTATTAGATTAACTCTTCCCCTTCAGGGATTAAAAGGGAAAAATATTGCAACAGCTATACATTACAAAGTTTTCTGAACAGCATCACCTCTGAAGTTAAAACCTGGTATGGCCTATTAGGAGTTTCCAATTCCTAATTTGATTGTAGGTGCTAAAGTTCCTACAGTGAAGTGGCCATTTGAAGAAAAAAAACTTCAAAATTCAAATATGTGAAAAACAAGCCTTAAGTAATTCTATTTTAGGTTCTTCATTTAAGAAGACAGAATCAAGATTTCCTCAGTAATCTATAGGTAGAAAAAGACTTCTCCTGAGCATGATGGAGAACATTTTTACTAGATTTATTTTTGTTTGCACTGTACAGCCAGTCTTTCTCCTCTGGCCACAGTGGGACTGTAAACAAGCATCCCTTACTTTTACGATGTCACGGATGTAAGAAAACATTCAAAGTTAAATCTGAATACTATTAAAAATGAAAAAAAAAAGTTTTTGGGTAAAACCTTCTCCATTCTTTGTTAAAAAATTATGCTCCTTTCACAAAAATTAAAGGAATAGTAATCAAGAAGAAAAGTTAATTAAGATAGCTATATTTTGCCTTTCTGAATAACCTCAGTTTCTAGCTTGTACCATACTAGTAAGCTCTAGAACACTTTGTAACATTAAACTATTTGTTGACTGTATAATTTCATAATGTCATGTTATGGAAGTTAATGGTCTAAACCAACAATTAATCTAAGATAAGCTGTTTCTCTAATTACCATATTGATATTTTTGACTGCTCCATTGATGCACAGAAAATTGATACATTCAGCACAATTGTGGAAGTTGGATGCAAATTCCATATTGCACATAAAATAAACCCTAAACCTTAAAACACTTATTTTATAATGCAGCAATAAGACCAAATGCCTTTATAATAGGAAAGAGATGAACAACATTTTCATCTTTTATTCCACTATCATTTTTATTTCACTTAACATTATGATTAAGAGTCCTATTTGCAAATAATGTGACTTGCTTGAAAATTTAATCTAGCACCTGATTGGATAAATAAGGTCAATTTAGGATGAAGCAAATGAATACTATTAGACTGAACATCTGTCACTCTCTTGCAGAACAATTCATCTGATAAAATGGTTACCTCTTCATCAATTTCTTGACATTACAGGAATGAAGTCATCATAATAGAGCACTGTCATAAGATCAATGTTTTCAACTTTGAAAATAAATGTCTTGGCTCTGCCTCAGCATTAATGTGGCAGCTGGAGACTGTCATAACCTAAGCCAACTTCTGTTTCCACTATTTCCTAGATGAGAACATACATCTGGGCACTTTTTAGGGGGGTATAAAGTTTTTCAAATTAATTTTAAGAGTAAAAATCCCTGTGTTGTAAAATAATTAGGTTACTTGAAGGAAAATTGCAAGTGGAAGGAAGATTTTAAGTACGAGTAGCCATATCTACAAAATTAAAGTACAAGAAAACATAATGTATAAATATGAAATATTTATAATTAAACACGTTGAATGATAAGCATTGCCAATCACAGTAATGTTTTGTGCCATAATAATCTAGGCAACGTGTCATGTTGTTCAGATTTCGTATGCAGAATGGATATTAATATGCTCATACTTACCTTTTTTGAGATTAACACCTTAACACATATCAATCACTGAAGTTAATGCAGTTTTTACATTCTGAATCTTATTCCTTATTCACTTCTTGTGAAGCTTAATTTCTGAGGTAATCACAAATAATGACAAGCTTGTTGATAGTTATGCAGTCCTGTTTTATGTTCCCTGATTCCAAGAAAGCTATATGACTTAACATAAACAGTGCCATATGACTTATGCAACTAGCCAAAACACAGCAGACTGCCAATAGCACAAACTGAAATTAAATTTTGGGAGATATTCCAGTGTTTTGTTTAAAATTTGCATGTAGAAAAATCTGAGCACTGAAACCAGTGGAAAAGAAATAAGAACCTACCCCAAAGATAGTTGTTTTCTTTTTTTCATATACTTATGGTACCTCTTCAAAGTGGGAAGCAAAAATTAATACACTCGGCAGCAATTATCTACTCCAGGAGAAAAAACATGCTATCAGAACGACTGGAAAATTTATGATCTTCACAGAGGGTACAATTCTTTAAACATTTAAGTAGAAGTCAAAAGTGCCTCAGAGTTTAAGTGACCCAAGAGACCACTTAATTCTAAAAGATTAGGAATCTCCAAGGTGTGTGAAAATGTTGCTTTGTGTCCATGAGGAAGGCAGTTCATCAGTTTTAACAGATGAGGGTATTCATATCACCTTGATGTAAACAAAACGTATCCAAACTGAACTGGTGAAAAGTTACATACTACTTTTAGAGGCAACTCCTTCTCTATATGGTCTGTACATAATAGCCCTGCCACCTAATCAGGGGCATTATTTAACCTCTCACATTACTGGAATGAACACGTGTCTAACCTTTGAAGAGATGGACCAGTTGTCAGACTTCTCCTTTCCTCTGCACATCTTCCAAAAAATGCCAGGACAACTACCCTCTTCAGGTATTCCAACAATTTTAAAAGACACACTCAAAAGTGACTGCATGGGACATGAATGAGAAAGTCAAGACTTTGGCAGCTTGTAGCCCTCTCATGACACTTCTGCTGTAAGTAACTTGGAGGTAGCTCTTGCTGGTCAAGACTGTGTTGAATATAACTATATGGTAGAAAAATCTTTATATTTTACTCTAATTCAAAACCACATTCAGGTCTGTGCTAGTTGGATGCTTGAATTATTGCATAATGCTCACAAGTTCCATCATAACAATTTGAGGAGGTGTATTTAGAAAAAAACAAAATGTGGATCAATGTATACATCAAAATATGAATTGTCATCTTTCTTGTTATTTCTACTAGAGGAATATGCTGAACTTAGGTATCACTGAATTCCTTGTCCTTATTTATTGTCAATAAACAAAGGGTTGCAAAGAACTCCCATAATTTTCAGAAAATTGTCTTCCATTACTAGAGATTAAATTCGCATTTTCTTTTGATTAAACACTTCGCAAAAAACCAAAAAACATCAAATGCATGTAAGGAGAGATTGTGATCTTACAGGCCAGTTTAGAGAATTCTGCAAGAATATGAAATGATCTCTTTGTAAAACTTAAAACAGATTTGTTTCACTATAGACCCAGCTTAGCCAATGTAAGCCATGTCAGCTCTCTGTTGAGCTCTGTGAGATCTGTAAGGCTTAAGAGTACTTATTTTAACTGAGTGACAACTGGCAAAGTAAACTTCAGCCTAAAATTAAAAACCTGGACTATATACTCTTTGTATTTAAGTCTAATTCTTCGCTGAGACCTCAATGCATGAAAGTCTTAGGATTCATTACTCCATTTTGCAAATAATTTTAATTGAAAAAAGATTAATGTTGATGGATGGTGCAAAGTCTGGTGATGCAATCCTGAGTCTACAAGGTTTAGGATTTCATTGCTATGATAATTTTTCTTTATGATGATATTTTGACCGTAAAATGAAAGAATATGAGCACCATATATGTTCTTCCCTTTTCATTTATTAGACATCAATTCATAATACCAGAATACTCTAGTGCTATGTCTGTGTTGGGATTGAGAAGTGCAGGTTTTAAATATATTGCATCAAGTTTTCCAAATGAAAAGAGAATTACTGTTGCGTAGCTTGAGGACAAAATTTGCCTCAGAGTGACATCTCCACTGCTGAGTAAAAGAGGGCCCTGAGGTGGCCCTGGTGAAGCTGCCCAGACCATGTGTGCTGCCCAGCTGCTAGCATCACTCTTGGCTCAGCTGTGGGCTGTGCCAGCACAAGGAGTCCCACAGAGTGCCAGCTGACACTGCAGGGAATGGCCTGTTCCACACATTCTTCCCATCACTCTACAAGGGAAGAAAAATTCAGTTGTGTGAATGTGAGCTGCGCCACGACTTTAAATTTTAGGACCGCAAAATGGTTACAGCACATAATTTTTAATATTATAGACACGGACACAATCTTACCATCCTTTATGTTTGCAGAAAGCTTTTTCTAGAAATATGGCATCATATGCTTGTGGCATAAGTGGCTGCACACTTCCAATCAAAACTACCATTAACTCAGCAAAATTTTTCTCAGGTATAAAACTTTTTAACAGAATTTTAAAAAATATTACATTGTCATTGGTTATTTGTACTTCTCAGTGTTAACTTTTTTCCACTACAAGATTGACATAACCCTCTCCCCATAATTCAAATTAGATCTTTTTCCCTTTAAAACATGTCCATATCCTAACAGATAGTTTCATAGCAGTTGAATTTAGGTGCAACAGTCAATACATTTTTATTTTCAGAATAATTTAAAGTCACTGAACAAGGTTGATGAAGACTGAGAAGAATTTTCAGAAATCTTGATTCCAGGAATGCTTCAAGAAATTTGGTTGTAGATGCTGCTTTTTCAAGAGCAATAAGAAATATTATGGAAGTGCAGCTTTGTTTCTTAGATGACAACTGCCAGGAATCTTGTCTTATTCCAGGGAGAAATGAATTGTACGAAGCACTACAAAAGAATTTGTTAAACAGAACAATTTCCTTTGAGTATCTCTGTTGCAAACATTTAAATCCTAAGCACCTAAAAGGAGCAGGCATGTTAGTTTAAAAGATGAAAAAAAACCCAGTGCAAATTGAGAGTGACAATTCCTTTTGTTGTAGGGAGATTTTTAACAGTACAATGGGCTTTAAAGAGAACAAACAGGGCTTTAATTTATTGACACTTCAGTTGCTTCCTTTATTAGCTCTTTGTAAACCTTAAGAACTTACTGTGACATGGAAAAATGAATTCAGGTTAAGATTAACACTATAAGGTTAGGATTTGCACAGCAGCTTAGAACCCAAATGTCATTTTGACAACAAAGTGAAAGTGCATACATTAAAAACACCGCTCTGACACTTCAATATCTATGAGGAAAACTCCCAAGCAGCCATGTTTCTGTGACTAAAAGCCATATAAATGGCTTTTTTCAATGGCTTTCATGTCAAATCTTCAGGTGGAAATACAGACTGGATGATATCTCACAAGTGTTTCTGGATTGAATCATCCTTAAAACACAGCAAAAATCTCTTTGACTTTAAAATGCATAGCACTTTGAAAGAAAATTGGAAGTGTGTCTGCTTCTATTGCCATTTAGCCCAATGGATAGAGACCAACTTAGATGTGGGGCAGATTGGTTTGGGCCTTCTCCATGTCTAGGCTAAGCAAAGATTTGAGAAAAGCTATCCCAATTACTAGTCAAATATTCTATGTATAAGAAGGGCTTGGGAGAAGAAGACAGAATGACAATCCTTCCATTGTTACCATTCCAGAAGAAGAGGTGGGGATTTTCCAGTGCATAATATCACTGGGTATTAGGAACAAGGTGTTCAGTAACTTTAAAACTTGTCCAGCACCAGAACTGAAGGTCCTGTAGAAGTTTCTTTCACTGAAGATTCAGGATTAGAAGACCCAAATTTTTAATTTTTGTGCCTGTCATTTTTTTTTGTTCTAAACTCAAATGTACAGAAACCTAATAGTATGACAAAAATTAGGAAAAGACTGAGATGAATTAATTTCTTACTTGCAATCATAATGTAGTTTTGTTTTTTCTGATTTTTTAAGTTACTCATATTATTTAATTAATACAGCCCTTAAGGTTCATTTATACTTCATGTAAATCAAACATAAATGAGCTGGAGATATTGCCATGGGAAATGGAATAAAATTAATTAATATATTACTTGATTAGTTCTTATCATTAGTTATTAATAATTAGGGTTTTTTCCCTTCCTGTACAAGTATGAGATGCTGTACTATAGGAAAATGCCATAAAAAGTTAGTTTGTTTTGTTAAACATCATTCTTCGTCTCCAGATACCCCAAATTATCAGCTATTATAGAAGGATTCACAGTCTGCAACAGCCACGAGTTGGTACTATTAGTCATTTTCCCTTGTTGGCTGTTATTTCTCAATAGTGTATTGATTACCAGGCAGAATCAGTATGCTTATCAGAAAGTGTGGAGATTTTTGGCACTTTAAACAGATGCTTTTTTTGCACAAACATAGCCTGGTAGTTAAACCACTGGCTCTGAGGAACATCTGTTATCTGCTGGAAGTATTCCTGTGGAGTTTTCTTCTCTCGTCATTCATGCTTATTTGTCCCGTTTATCTTCCTCCTCTCAGATGAGGTCTGACAACAAAAGTGGTAATACTTGGTATGACAGCCAGACATACAAAATCAATCTCTCAAAGGCTGTTTTCCCTGAATACTATTATGTTACACAGAACCAATACAAAACATCATGAAGCCACCTGTGTATTTGCTCCCTCCTCGCTTCATGTGATTTTTGAAATAACAACATTTTCAATGATTAAGCAGCAAGCTTTCACTACATTGGTGCATTTTCCCACACTAATAATGTCCTACTGTGAATACTCCAGCACTTAAGGAAAAAAACTGATCAGTGAAAATATTTTGCAGTTCAAAAATTGGACCTGGCACAAAATATTCATAGTCTATAAAAAAACATATTAGTATTCACTTCGATTATACATAGTGTGGTAGACATATGTACTTTGACAGAGGCAAAGCAACATACTTTAGATGTAGCCTGTATAAACAAGTCCTTTTTTTTTTTCTTTTTTTTTTTCCAAAGAAGGTGAAATAGTAAATGTTTTAGAGACTATACTTAACTTAGAGACCTAATGCAGGAAGACTAGAGCTATGTATTTTAAATACACTCAGAATGAAAGATTTTTTGAATGAGCATCTTAAAGACTTTTAAAATTATATTGTTAACAACACTGAATCAGTTAATTTCCTCTCATTAAAAGTTCAGTTTTATGAGGAGTGACATTTGCATTAGTCTCCAATCATTATAAGCACTGTAGAAAAATGGGAAATATATTTAAAAATAGCTCAACACTGCTATCACTTCATCAAGAAAAATTCACCATGAAATATGCTGTTCCCAATGGAAATCTAGTACAAGAAAAACCCTACTTCATCCTTGCAAGTGTCATGTTTAATGAATGTATTTGACAAATTCTGAGATCTTTAGTAATACATAATGACACAGAACGATTGAAGCAGACTATTAAATATATTCTTACTGTTCAGGTTCAACTTAAATTCCATACAGAACAGGTGCACATTTCATTTTAACTGGTGATATGAAAATCCCAGAGCAACATGTTTATCAATTTATGCACATTACTGTTAGATATGTCACACATCTAAGATGGAATTTTAAGAGAAAAATAAATTCCTTTCATTGCTGTGTAAATTAGGATGAACACTATGCATACATGATATAGACACATAAATTAGAATGAACACTATGCATACATGATATAGACACAAACACTGTCTTAACAGTGTGACAGAGTTTGTGAATAGCAAAGAAGGAACAACCATCTTTAGGAAGGACCTGGCATTTTCCACTTTTGGCCATTGACTGAGAAGAACAAGAATATTCCATTATGTATTTACATAAATGATTTCCACTCTGACTTCTATATGAATTTAATGGTTTCATCTTTTTCTACATTAGCTGCTGACAACATGGATACTCAAGCTGTAAATTTAAATTGACTTAATGCAAGTTTAGTGTAGGTTAATAATTTAATAAATGGAAAACGCACTTTTTTTGATTAGCATGAAAATTTGAGCGGACGGCTTTTTAGGAGATACAAATACCAAAATAGCCAATTAAATTCTGTTGAACTTAGGCTTTGTGATTTTTCCTCTTAATTTGCATCTTGGGCAAGGTTATGAGCTGAAAATAAAGTTAGGCCAAAGAAGAATGTTTTTGAAATACTATCTAATACCATTGGGGTACAAAAGAACAAAATAAGAATAATTTTCTTGCTTACTTCATTTATGTTTACTGCATTTAAGATTTGAAGTAATTTTGTGTATTTTTCATACATAATAGACATGATGAAGAGCCTGTTGACACCTCACACAACTGTAACAATAATAATGTAAAAAAACCACAAACAAAATACCAAGCAAGAGAAATTTGTTGCCAACTTGAAGAATTTTGTTTAAATAAATCCTGAATAAAAAGGCATCTTTTACCTTTTGAATCTATTCTGAACCTCTGCTGTAACATCCTTGATGATAACATACTTCAGTATTTGCATTTTTGCAAACCAAAGCATTATTTTTATTATTATATCCAAATCTATTAAAATGCATAGTTAGAATAAGTCATAGAAAATTCTTCTGCAAGCAATCTAGTTTCCATATGGATTATTAATAATAAAAGAATGATGCTTGTCAGTGATTAAATGTTTCAGTCTACTATTTTTCAGCGTAGTAAGCAGAACATTTAATATACTGCACATTATTTTTCCTTTTCCTTATTTAAATCTTCTAGTAAGCACACACCATGACAGCAGGAGACACAACAATGACTGAATGTGCACAGCCACCACTAGATCATTCTCCCTCTATTAAAAACCGAATTGAATGTAGCAACGATGTCCTGGCAGCTCAGTGTTATTTCTGGGTCAACATCATATCTCTCCAGGAAAGGTGTTTTTGTTGTTGGCCTGACTCTCCCTCTTTCTGATTTAACTGACATAGTTGAAACCATGCCAGGGTGCAAGAGCATTTCGAGTTCAGCAATGAGGAAAGCAGCTTGGGTAAGTGCCATGAACAAGCAGCTTTCCAAGAGACATGTGGAGCAGAGATTCAGTGCATGGTATTTTTGAAACCAGGAAGACACGCACACCTCCACGGTGAATACTGCTCTTCCTTTTTCCTCTTTGTCTCAGAGAGAAAATGGAGTTCAAAGACCATGTAGTATATTTCATTCCCCCCAAAAGAACTACACTAAATTTTGAATTAAAATCTGAAGATGGAAGTATTTAAGTAAAAATCAATTTGTGGTAAATCCTATCTATAGACAAACTTCTGAAGAAAAAGAACTTTTTTGCTTCAAGGTAAAATGAGATTTTCTTCAAACAAACCCAGAAAAGAAAGAACTATCATAGCATTTAAGAAGAAAATGGTTTTGTTACAATAATACCTCCTTGTTTCTCTTATTAGCAAGATAATCCAGGCATTAGGTAATTTATCATTGTTTTACATTGTAAGTATAAAACCTCGAAGCAGCACAGGCAGGGTTCCTGTGTGCACTGCAGTAGGGATTGTGCAAACAGAACAACAGCAGCAGGCAATTTAGATTTAAGACAGCTCATCAGCCAGTGCAGACAGAGAGAGCCTGCAAAGGCACAATGAGGCAGCGCTAGTCAGGGTGAGTGACAACAGTTTTGTCAGGGGTTGTGTAAGCATTGCAGCAAAGGAAAGGCAGAATTTGTGATTTGAAGGAAAACAGCAAGGCAGGTTGGCAGGTACTTATGGGGTGTATCTTTAGGTTATGGATGAAACCATAAAAGTGTATACTGGAAAAATCTGCTGAAAGCATGAGGGAACCAGCTGGGGGATAAATGAGTCTGGGTCACTCTGCATCTGAACAGTCCTAAAGCAACAGAAATATCTGTAGTGTTTATGGGGGTTAAAAGTGGCCCAGCAACAAAATACATTATGATATGGTGACTGTCCTTGTTAAGTCTATGGAAAAAGGGTGTTTTAGTCATTGAGGCACAAATTGAGCCATTTAACTGGGGAGAATGTATGTGTAGGAAAAAAACACTTGCATGATTTGCTTTCATTTGAAAGAAGTTCCCCCAAACATTTTCTCCAGGAAAAAACAGTTAGTCTGCAGCAATAGACCTTAATAGAGAGCTGCACATGAATAAATCTTACTGTAAGCTTAGTACATTAGTCAAAAGGAAGAAATAATACCTAAAACTCTCAAAGCTTCTAATGTGACATTAAAATCCTACAGTAATGTGATAGACAGTCAGTAGCAGCTTGTGATGCATGATTTCCCTAAGAATAAAAATATTTTTTTTTGCCAGAGATTTTAGGCTAAAAAGGAAGGAGACAGTGTGTACGCCAAATGGACAGTGGCTGGCCAGCAAAAGCTTCAAGATCTGGGAAAAAAAAATCAGGAAAGAGGAGGAGGAGGAGGGAAAAGGAAAGCAGGAAGCCAGAATGTTTGCAAAAAAAATAGACTGCAGATTGGCATATTGGTTATTGAAATTTCCTTGAAAGCTTTTGGGCTGCCACTTTTTCTTCTTCTTCTTCTTCTTCTTCTTCTTCTTCTTCTTCTTCTTCTTCTTCTTCTTCTTCTTCTTCTTCTTCTTCTTCTTTTTTTTTTTTTTTTTTTTTTTTAACAATAGAACACCAGTCATGCTTGTGTAGCTCAGATAATTTCTGTGGTCTTCACTTCACCAGTTAGAAAGGGTATGATCTCTTCAGTACAACTTGTTCAATGTTCACCAGCATAATTCCCAAAATAGCCTCCCCGTCAAGATCAAATATAGTTGTGATTTGCAGTATTGACTGACAAGCCAGCTGACCGAGACAGCTGGTACATGATAGTCAGGCTTTAAGGCATTTCAGAATTTCAATTTAATTTCAAAGGTTACACTATAAGTAGGCACAAAATAAATAATTTGCATGAGGATAAAGATAATCTCTGGAAATAACTATGGTATTCATAAATCATACAGCTATAGAACAGCCTCTTGTTTCTTGAGTCTGAGAACAGTAGAATTGTTGTCAGTATAATACTGTAATATACATAAGGAACATTACAGATGCCTGTGCAGAAGGTTTGCTGGTAGTATTATTGGTACAAGTGATGAGAAAACACTGTGTCCTCTACATAGCTGTATATATGTATAAACCACCTCAACCAGCTCCACAGAATTTAGGAATCTCATTTCACCCCTACCAAGTATCTTTAAATATGCCAACACTATGGGTCTACGTCATAGAAACCCAGCTGTTAAGAATTCATCATCTGAACATGAATTACAAAGTCTATTTCAATGGCTGCTACTTCTGATTTTGTCACTTATTTTAGACACAAAGCCACCTCAGTTCTACACAAATCCTGATTAAAAAATTCACAGCTAATTGTTTTTGTCTCTGACACGTAATCATGAGCAGAGATCCTCTTTGTACTGAATGGTTAAGCCCACTATCAACTCAGGCAAACCTCTCTTCCTTTGATATTTGGTGAGGTTTTGAGAGACCTCAGATCTAAATAATTCTAATACTGGTGGAGGATGTTTGGGATGTTTAAGAAGTAGGCTTTTGGGACAAATCCAAAAGGCAATTAGAGCAGCTAGAGCATAATTAATAGAAATAATGAGGAAAATTTAAAGTCTTCATTATAATCACTAATTCATAATGGATAAACAGTTTCTAAGCTTCCTACAAAGGAACAAAACCACTTATTTTTCTGATGTTCTAAATCTCACATGCAAGTCTGGAACACAAAATCTTTGAAAAGTTTTCCTTCAGTGAAATTTCACGTTTGTGGCTTCTGCCCAGCTTCTGTTTTAAAACCAAGCAAAGACTGATTATTTCCTCAGCATATGAGTGCAAGAGAAGAGAATGACATGAAAAATTCCTCCCCTTTTCTGCAGGCATGGCAAGCTGGACACAATGACATCTCTTCCCCGTTTTTGTGTGACAGGGGACCATCATGCTTGGTCCTGATGGGAGGAGCTCAGCCCTCCCTGGTGGCTGCTGCCTCAGGACCTGAGCAAGAGCACAGGGAGAGGAAAACCCACACAGACCTCGGCTCTGGGGAAGTTGCATACAGCTCCCTCAGACTTTTTGGCTCCATTTTTTTCACTCAGAAAAGGCAACTTCATAAAATGCATCAATACAGAATATACATCTAAAAGGCAAGAGGACAATTAAGAAGCCTGTTTTGCTTCAGTTTAATGACCCAGGTGGTTTGGGCTCCAGGTTTGAGTAGAAACCACTGAATTTTCCACTTAAATATCATTCTATTAAAAATAAACCCCCACCTTATTTACTGCTGCTAGTTCAAAAATTCAGTCAAAAAAGTCAAATCACAAGCTGACATACAGAAATAATATATGGAGTCCCCTTAGAGATAAAATCCAAACCATTACTATTGAAAAAATATTTGCTCTCTGTGCAAATATTGTGATCTTTATTAATTATGTCAATTTTTCATTTATATTCACAGCTCATCTTGTAAAATCATTATATATGTTAACATTAACTTTGCATAAATATTACATTAACTTTGGTCATGTAAGTATTGCACAATCACCATTTAAAGAGTTATGAAGGTGACAGAATAGGTTCCAATTGAGTTTAATTTAACTGGAGTAGGAAATGTTTTTCCTTAGATTTTTAAACAGTGCTTTTTATTTAGTTATTTTATATACAGACCACTGAAGTCTGAATTCCTTTATTACTTCATAAAAATGCTCACAAGGGCATTTCTACAAGTGAGAGTTGAGGCTGACTACTACAAAATTATTAAAATAAAACTGTATCTTCCCTTCTATGGGATGACCCAGAAGTTAACTCAGATCCTTATACAGAAGCCCTTTTAACACATGTATCATAAGCTTGTGATTAATTGCCATGATTTCCTTCACTGGGTTACCTTGCTGTTGAATGCTTCTTCCATGCTTAAGGCAATCTGTTTTATTGGGTGGGTTTAAGTGTGTCTTTCATACATTGCTGGACTTCAGCTGCAGCAAGCCCTTGGTAGCGTTTCCAGCCAATTCCTCTATGGCATGGAGGGCTTTGATGCCTCTGAACAAATGGTAAGATATTGATTCACAGAAGCTGAGTCTTTTTATCCTACGTGACTATCAAAGAAAGCTGTCAACAGCTGCCTGGAATGTGCATTAGCAGAGTCACAGGGTATATGGGAACTTCCCGTAAAGCCATGCTGATGTTATAAATGGCAGTTCGCTCCCTCCCTGCTTGGAAGAGAGTGAATATGGCTATCAGGGTGGGATTTACTCATCTACAATACTTGTCTGGCTCACTTACACAGCCTTTTAGAACTATTTGGGTGACTCTGTATTTTTGCTGAGGTAATTTTCACCCTTCAAGTGTGGTCTCTCAAGGGTATCCATGGTGGGACATTGAACTTCTGAAGAAAAGGCAGAACCTCATACTGTTTCTTATTTCTGAAGGTGCTATCCCTCACTTTAATAGAAAAGGGACAAAGAACCCTCAGAGTCTGTCAGCTGCATTTAAGAACATAACACTTTTGTACATAGTTATAAATCATCCTGGCAAGCCTTTCTTAGGACAGCAAATGTCCAAAGCTAATGCCCTCTTCTGCTGTATTGGTGAATTCTTTTCATAGATATGCACTATCCCTTACCCTTTTCAATAAGGATAACATTAATGCCTCCTCCTTTGTAACACAGATTCTTATTAGTGTGTCCCTCTTACGAGGCTCAAATCTCTCAAGACACCACATTTCTGATCTGAAGACTGAATGAAAAGTAGTAGTCCTAGATTTATGAAACATCGTCCTTGGTTTCTCAATAATTGGCATTCCTGCTCAGAGGTGTTCCATACCACTTCTGATGTCTTTTTCTCCTGTCTGGCTTGGATACTTTCTCAATTTGCAAAGCTGCTTTCATGTGTTTTTTGGGGTTTTTTTTCCCAGAATGAGAACTGGAATCCCCTCAGACTTCTGCCTCCTCCCCCTCCTTCCAGCCCTTCTTTCCTCTATGCAGCAGACAGAGTGTGGAAGTCACTCACCCACAAGAGGCTGGATATACCAGGATATACAGGGTTTCATTGCAACTAACTAACAGGACTGGGATTTTGGCTGAAGCCATAGCATCTGTTCCAGAGATGCAAAACACTGTCCTTAGAGATGATCCTATCCAGCAGGGATTGGGGATTTCTGTGTATGTGTATTGGGATAAAGTCTACTGCAGGCTTTTTAAAGTAAAGAAAAGTTGGTGAGGTTTGTACATTTTACTTAGGTTCATTTTAGAGAGAAAATGTATGATTTTAATTGTAAATTCTGTTTCTGAGGCAAAAATAAAGGTAGAACAACTGAAAATTACTTCAATGGCTCTAATTGGCAAACATTGAATAACTTTGACTTCATATTATATTTTTTAAGCCTTTAGAACATTAACATAAAACTGGAATATTGCTACTTAACTGTATTCATGCATTAAAGTCTGTTTACTACATGCATTATACTTTAGTTCTTATATTGCAGAGTTTCTTCAGGAAGCATGAATAACTCAAGTAGAACAGCAATTGAAAAATAAAAATAAGGAGCAAATGTATAAATGTATCAAGACAAAAGATTCCTTTCTCTGGAGGATATAGTATTGAAAGAGACGCATTTACAGCTTCTTTTACAATATTTAACTGTACAGATGTTTTAAATAAGTCTTTGCCTTGCTGCATTTCAACTAAAAAACACTTTCACAGAGATGTAAGTCATAATTGATCATAACAAGCACGCATTATCTATAAATAACTTAATCAAGATTCAGCAAGGAGTTGCATAAATGAGCCCTTCTACATCTTGCACCTTATAATGAGCCACTACACAACTAATGACTTATTAGTGCCACAGGCAATAAATGACTAATTAGTCAATTCAAAAGTGACTTTATAAGGGTATAATTGCTACCTTTTCTAATTTCTGAAGGTTAGACAGAATTATGCCATGTTAGCATACTAGACCTGATAAAGTAACAGCTTTGTTTACCAACAATGCACTAAGAGCAGGGGTGGTTTTTTGAGGGCAGATTTTCCTAAGTGAGACTGCACTCTTGTTATGGGCTCATCAGAATACCTTTGAGTACTTTATAGTGAATCTTGGGCAAACTTAGGACAGTGGCAAATAAGAGCTGTGAGTGCCTGAGAAGATAAAGCACTCAGATCCCACACTAGTGCTGCTGTGCCCAGACTGTGCTGCCAGGTTCGAGTTTGGGACATAACTCATTCCCTCTTCCAGCTACTGCTGTCCCCTGCCTCTTCTAGCTTCTCATCTTCCCTTTAGTGTTTATGTGTCAGCTTGGGAGGGATATGGACTGGACATTGCACAAATGTTTGTAGGAATGCATGATAAACATGCATTAGAGTAGAAGCAATTAACAAAAGAATAATTTTCCTTAGTAAAAACTGTGCTTGGTGTAAATGCAATTCTAGGAAGGCTTTCAAGGTAACAATAGACAGTATTATCATTCCTGGCAACACATGATCCAAAATCCACATAAGACAATGGGAAATGTTCTGCTGAACCCAGTGGCATTATGTAAGGTCATAAGTGACAGAGGCAGAGGAAATCTTAGCTTGATTACAGTGAGCTCTGCATGGGAGCAGAAAGATGTAGTAGCCAAAGGAGCAGATTGTTCTGCAACATTTCTGTTCTCATACTGGGGAGTAAATTGAAGGACCAAAAGAGGCAACATAAAATTTCTAATTGTTTGATCGCTTGGCCCTAATTCAAAGTTGTGAGGCAGGAGCTTGACTAGCAGGCGATCTGTTCTGCAATTCAGCAGTCTCACAGGGTTAATGAGCAGAGTGTCACTCCCCACACACTCCTCCTCTAACGCCCTCTTTCAAAAACATCCAGGTACAATTGCTGACATGACATAAATTTATAAACTGATGTCTTCAGTAAAGCAAAGCTGCTTCACACATGGCAAAGTAACAGTAGTAATTAACAGAACTTTAGAAGTTTTTGCTTGGCCAAAACTAAGTTGGAACATTATTCCTGCTATGACTTTATTCCTATTATCAGTGCATAGAACAAAACAATTATTTCTTAGTGTAACACACGTAACCAAAAACTGTACCCTTAGCTTATTCAGATCACTTGCCAATGGAAGTACTGAAGTTAGAAGTGGATAAGAATGAAAAAGAAGTACATCAATAAGCAACACAAAGGGATCACATCTTTGTACCACACATATGCTTTATTTAGGTTGTTGAAATTCCTTGTTTGTGGGGCACATCCACTCAACTGATGGCATGTGGCTTCCTCACATGCCTGCATCTGCTGCACTGCTGGCTGCAGGAAGCTGGGAAGCAGCCACTGCGCTGCTTGTTTCACTCAAAAGTCTAAGTGGAAAATTAATCCTAATTTCTCACCTCATTCCTGTTCCTAAGTATTACTCTCAATTTTCCCCTGCAGTTGTCAATCAGCTTCTTCTAAGCAACCAAAGATTAGTTACTAGACACTTCTAATTTTGAATACATATAAAAAAATCCCATTCTGCTATGAATGTCTTAAAGGAATAGAAACACTTCTCTTAAAAGGAAAACTTCAGATTTTTTTAAAATATATATAGAAATACACACTTATTTATAATTAAGGCCAAATATAAGCTTTAAAGTAAGCTTTTTTCATCATCCAAAAGTTATGTCCTCTTTTCCATGCTTTATTCTTGCTAAAGCTTGGGTGATATTTGGGTTGTCGCTGTATTTTTTTCTAATCTATGAAGCCAATTCCAATAGCCATTCTTCTTATTTCTTAAAGTTCCCAAACAGGTTCCCAAAGATATGAGGTTTTTCTGAGAAAAACTTCACTGCCTATGAAGATATTTCACATATTTTTGCCTTGTATATGTGTTTTTTAACTACCCATCTGTGTCTTAATTCTTTTTACTGAAGATAACTTATAACTTTTCAGTTGTTTTCCCCACCTCCTGAATAACTGGTTGTGTCAGATGCCTTTGCAATATTATTTTGCTGGTTTTTTACATACTGAACTTCACTCTGAACAGCTTAGTTAGTAAAAATACCATCTCCTTCCTTACACCCTCTCTTGAATCGTTTCTGGAAATAAAAGACCTGCGCCAGGAACCAAATTAGAATGAGAGCATTTTATCTCATGCACATTACAATGTTATATCCCATGAATATACAGAACAAAAGGGGCAAAGAATTATCTAAATGTGGTCCAAAGAAGTGTAGCTTCATACAGTAGCTGTGGTCCTTACTTGTAGCCCCTGGCCAATCATTGGCTGAGAGGTTTATTACAATGCTGTTACATTTGCTGATGGAAATGGGAATGTAATTTTGCTGGTGAGACCAACAAGGACATAAAAATTTCATGTTGTTCTCACAGTGTCGTCCCCTCTCTGTTGCTGTCCATGGGCTGGCAGAGGTTGTGACAATGGCTGTGGTCTAACTTGCCTCTTTGACAAAACTTAAGTCCTTGTATACATAAAAACAACCAAGAGCAAAAGCTCTGCAATAAGGCATATGATTTTAAATAATAATTAAAAAGGATTTGTTTTTCTCTTTGAAAATCATTAGAAACAATATTGTTCAAAATCTTAATTATGACCTAGGTTCCTTTTATGTTATTTTTTCTTCAATAAAACTCTAATTAGTAGCTAATACACAGTTGCACTACACTTTGCATATAAGTGAATAGACAATAAAAACACTGAGGTTCATTAAAGTGATCAAAGAGAGCTGCATACTCTCCACTCCTTTCACTAACTGTTCTACAGAGAGCTGGAAGGTTTTTAAAAAGCCTGAGCAGTCCTTGCTATTAACGTACTAAGTGAGTATAATTACCCAAATCAAGAGAACACAACTTATTTGCAACGAACTTTCCAAATTAAAATCATTTGACTGCTAACACAAATGAGATTCTGTTCATGAAAGGATCATTATAATTAAGCAAAAACTAATACTTTAAACTACCATGAACCCTTAGGACAATGACCTGAGTTTGTTGGAGCTGTTCTTTGTAATATTGAAACCACTAAACCACTAACTCTGATTAGATGGTTTTCAGTTTAGAAAGAAGCTACTCAACAACATGGATCTAAATCCACAATATATTCACTGTGAAATTTACTTAGTGCAAAGATATCTTTATGAGTTGTCACTGAACTGGATGAAAAAATATGATTAATGTTTTAATTACAGATAAAAATTGCTGGGAAAACTGTCCTGAAATCATGCAAGAAGATTCAAAAACAGAGAAGCAGGAAATAGTATAGTCAAAAATCAAAAAATGTAGCAAAACCATGAGATGTTGTCACAACCCAAAGAGAGAGAAACCTATGAGATACATGTCTAGATCACTAAAAAACAAAGGACAGAATAAGTGTAACTGAGAAACTATCCCTGAGCTGTTTTTTGCATGGGCTTGCTATTGTAAAATGCTGGTTTAGATTCCTCTAAAGAAAAAAGTAAAGAGAAACACTCCATATATATTTAATTTGGTAAAAATTGTCTAAGACCACGTCCAACTGCTTTTAAAATTTATTTAAATTTCTAACAGGTGAAATCTCTGAGAATAAAGTCAGCTCTTAAATCTGAGATTTTGTCTAAAAATGGTTTAAAAAAGTAG
Organism: Sialia sialis; assembly: GCA_009812075.1. Classification (NCBI taxonomy): domain Eukaryota; kingdom Metazoa; phylum Chordata; class Aves; order Passeriformes; family Turdidae; genus Sialia; species Sialia sialis. The sequence goes on from VRYO01000369.1 coordinate 12,213,002, forward strand.
AGCACTGAAGGAAGACTTTGTGAAAAAATACAGAATTTCTAAAGGCACAAGCCAAACAATTTTAACTTCTAAAATAATAATTGTGCAATAAATAAAATCACAAATTTCTTAAAATGCTATAATAAGTAACAAAATATCAAATCACAATAAACATTGCTGTCTGAATTCAGGCTCAAGATTGCTATGTCAAACGCCTATTACAAAGATAGGCCTTTTTTTTTGGAAGGAAAAAATACCATATGCTTTGATAAGATGGTCTTTGAACATGCAAGAGTAATGCTAGACATTTTAAAATCCCAGCTAAGGCTAGGAAGAAAGAAGAGGAAAAAGACTGTTAAAGTACGTAAGTCCCAGACTTATACAGAGAGAACCAGAAATGCTTGGTTTTGGTTAATAACTTTATAGTTTACTGGAATGGGACTTTATTAATTAGAATCAAGATCTTTGGTGCTCATATTAAAATAAATTTCCATGATACAACTAGGTCAAATTGTCTAATTTTGATAGATTGATTATGATGGAGTATAATGGAGTACTGCACAAGCATAGGAATAGTTTCATTTTAACTAGTGGCTATGTTGAATGCATTTTAGCATGAGCAAAAACAACTTTAGAAGTATTAAATAATTTCCCATTAGAGCACAAATTTGCACAAAGCTTGCAATGGGAAAACTCAGGAAAATACAATTATTCATTCAGCTAGTCTTTGTGGGATCAGTCTCTGAGTCAGTTTTTCTCATTCTCTACATGACTGATTTTGCAAGTAATAAGATGTAAAAATACTTACAAAAACATAGTTGTAAAATTATAAAAGGTTCCCCAAAGGCTTAAATTAACTTATATCTGCATGTATCTACACAGACTTTTATTGCCTTTGCAAAATCTCATAGCATCTGCAAGCTGTCTCCAAGACCAAATATTAGAACGTAGCCATGGTAGCTGTGCAGAAGTAGCTGTGGCTACCCAAGCATTTCAGCACAGTCCAGCAGCTCAAGAATCTGTCCTGCTTTACCACTAGTCCCTAACTGATGTCACTAGCCTGCGTGGAGACCCTGTGCCAGTTTTACTTCACCTCAACTGTTTAAATCACTCAGTGATTTAAACTCCTCAGCTGAGAGGTAATGTTGTTCTAAGGACAAATCCTAAAAGCTGCTTCCAAAGCAGTGGGGTGAGAATTTTTTTTTACACCTACATATGAACTTAAAATAGATTGAGAAAGATAAGAAACCATTGTGCTTTCTGTCAGCAAATGGAGCAACAGAACTGACACGCTGCTGTTCTCAATGCTCTTAATTTCGAATTGGTTAGGAATTACAGTAAAAGCCAAATCAAATTCATAGCACTCCATAGGATAATGTCAACCATTTCTCTCCCATTATTTATAATCTAAATATGCACACTAATATTTTCCTAATTTTAATAACGATGGTTTCACATGGTCTTGAGGATGGCATAAGGCCTGGAAACTGTTTCACCAAATTGCATACCATAATGATCTACTCTTTGGATAATCTCCAGGACAAAGGCCATGAATTATAATAAAAAGGAACTAATAATTAACACCCATTAAATGTAAAATCAAGGAAAGGAATGATAAGTTTAGTTAAGTACTACAAGTAGCTTTAGCACTTTTCCTTTCATGGGCTAAAATACCTGTTCTGGTTACTACTGGTGTATGTAAATATGCCAAGATAAAAACTGAAAAACGTGGCTCATTCTTTATTTCACTACATCAAAACCATGAAATCACTACATCTTTATGAGCACTTAACTGTTCCAGTTTTTTTTTTTTTCTACAGGCAACCTGTTATCAGGTTGCAGTTTTCTTTTTTACAGTACATTTTACATGGAGATATTTCAGCGTGTTTTACATGAATATTTTTCAGAACTGGTGTCACAGAAGCACAGAACCACAGAATACTTGGGCTTGGATGGTTCAACCACCTGCAGCCAGCTGCCTAGGATAATGGGCAGACAGTTTTTGGATGGAAACTACACAATCTTGCTGAAAAATCTGCTGTTTCTTTGCTCAAAAAAATCCAAAAATTTACTGAGGTGTAAGTACAATTTTACATAATGAAACAGAAAGAGAAGAAAAGGAAACTTAAATCCACTAAACATGCTCCAATTTCATTATTCATAAACTAAGTGTACTAAATGAACTCTGTCAGCTGTTATCATTCTACTCATCCTGTCTATGAACTTTTACTTAAATAGATATATATAAATATATGTATATGTATATGTATATGTATATGTATATGTATATGTATATGTATATGTATATGTATATAAGGAGGGTTTGAGTGTGCGTGTATGTCTTCAGTTACTCCATACACTGCAGGCTGGCCAAATGATTTTGCTTCAACTTGCACCTAAATAATTAACAGCAAAACTACTGAATTGCTCTCTTTCATAGAGATATGTGATGGGGTAAAGCTGAGAATAATGCCAGTTCTCTTTGTATTTAAATTACCACGTTAATGACCATCTATTTTTAATGACTATAAATAGTTGAAATACTAGCATATAATTTACTAAAGGTTACTTAGTCATTAATGTATCAACACAGCATGGTAAATAATGCAGCAGAAAACTCCAACCTCTAAAAGTATGCCAGGGACACATATGACAAAAGAGGTCTATTCTTTTAAAGTCTGCTTGTGATACAAACCTTGAGAAAAAATGAGCAATGTATTTATCTTTCTAGTACATCTTCATTAATATGATCCCTACCTGAAAACATATTTATAAGCTGGAGTTTATAATATCAAATATTAAAGTTGACTGCTTTCAAAATTCGTAAAAGACATCATCTACACTGTAAATTTTGTGGGGCCTACAAGCCATTTGGGAGTCATTGATAGCAAATTTGTGTCTGAGAAAAGAGACAAACATGAAGAAAATAAAGGTGTTGCAGAGAACTACATGGTCTGATTCCATAGACATAGAAACTGCTCTCTTCTTGATATGCATTTATTATTTTCTTCATATCTTCCACTACCTTAGAGGATCTACCATATAAATATTTCTAATGATCAGTCAATACTGACAGGGTTGCCATCAATCACTACAGAACAAGTACTATTTTACACAGTAATCACATAAATCCATCTTCCAAGATAATGTAATTCTTCCAGACACACCTCTTGATCTTTGGCAAGGTCATCTCATTTCTTGAAGCCTTCATGGAAAGACAGTACATGTCAAAACTCAAAGATGGATGAATGGAAGAAAAAAGTACATTCAGTTTAAAAAACTGTCAAAGTAAGCAAACCTATCTCTTTAACAAGCAATGTAGAAAAAGCATTTGTAATGAAGAGTCTGATATTTGCTGTCAATATCTAGTATTACTAACACTTCCTCTGCACAGAAATAAATCACTCATAAATGCTCATTTGGAATATTGCTAGGAATTATTTGAGATTTGCCACAATGCTCTGGAATGATATTTTACCTTTTAAAGGTAATTCTCATGAGAAATATGTGCACCTTTTTAAAAAAAGTACCTGTGCATAATTTCTGACTACCTAAAAGAAAGAAATATTTTCAAATTATCTTAAATTTATGGGTGTTACTTCAGAATCTAGGACATAATTAGAAGTATTACAGAATCACAGAATGGGCAAGGTTGGAAGGGACACAGTGGGTCTTCTGTTTGCCCTCTCTGCACAAATAGGGCCATCCCAGAGCACATGGCTCAGGATTGTGCCCAGGCAGATTTTGAATATCTCATGTGAGAAGACTCCACAGCCTCTCTAGGCAACCTGTTCCAGTGCTCAGTCACTGCACAGTAAAAAAGTTCCCATGCATCAGTTCCTGCCCTTTTCCTCTCATCCCATTGCTCGGCACCCCCAAGCAGAGCCTGGCTCCATCCTTTTGACATCCTCCCTTCCTTCAGGTGCTTGGAGACACTGATGAGCTCCCCTCTCATTGTCTCTTCCCAAGGCTGAACAGGCTCAGTTCTCATTGTCTAACATTAGTAATAGACAAAACTTTAGAGCATTACAGGCAAATCCTTATGTGCCTTTTCTTTTAAGAATTTCCTTATCTTCTTTTGAGCACAAGGTACAGTCTTTAGGCAGCATTTTGCCTTTATGTTTCTATATTAAAACTGAGGGGTTTTAGATGGAAAAAAAACCTAAAAGCGAAACACAACAAAAATATTTCACTGTTTGCTGTTGTTTGTCTTGCTTAAAAGTCAGGAGAAAAAATAAATAAAGCATAGGGAGAAAATATTTCTGCAGCAACATCATTACAGACCAATTGCTAAGAAATGAATTTATATAAAAGTGCCTTGCAAGAGAAATTGTTCAGCAATGAGAATTATTTCAGCTGATGAAAAACAAGGAATAATAAAAAGACACTGATTTAATAAATGATGCAACATATAGAAGAACAATTTTCCTTCTCACATATTGTGGGCATTTCTGAATTCACAGGTCACCTCAGTTTATCTATCAAAAACAAATCTATTGTGACATAAAGACACATAAGTAAGCAGGAATCATCATCTTGGGGAAACCAATCGTTACTTGAATAGAGTTTAATGGCCAATATCCTGTACCTGAGAAGGAGCTGTTGGCTCCTTGAAATTATGCTGAAGTCACAGATAAGAGTCACTAATAGCAGAAGATGCAAGTAAACAGAAAAGGAGTGAAGTGGTAATCAATATGACATGGTTATTGTCTGGAGAAATAGCAACCGGTTAATAGTCTGCAAACAAAGCCCACACACTCAAACTTTACTTGGAGATAACATAAAATAAAAACAAATGCATAAAGCATATATACAAGCTGAACAGGAACACTTGTGATCCTGGAACTGAGTGCCTTCATTGCAATATTTCCTTCATAGTACCATATCTTTTCTATACTGCAGTAGCAAAGAAGTATTCACTGCCAGCCAGCTTGATTCAAATTAGGAATGCAGTAAGGCAAACTCATCTGAATTCCAAATATTTTAAATTGATATATACAAGAGAAGGCAGGTTCTGTGTCTGTGTCACAAGACAGAAATCAAAAAAAATAGATTCAGACCTTTCTCTACCACAGTTTTCCTCTGTGACCTTGAGGAAAGAGTTATATCAAACTGTTAAAGAGCTGAAGAATATCAAATATAGTTTCTAGACAAGTCAAAATAAACAAAAGTCACATATTTTTTTCCCCCCAGACAGAATGCCATTAAACCCTTTGCTGCATGACATTGTGCATGCAAAAGGTGACATTGGATCAAAAACTGACCAGGTAAATTCTGGTAAGAAATATGTTGCAAGGACTATGAAAATCCAGAACTAAAAGTCTGTGACACTCAGACTGCTGCTATTTGAATGGCATCCCATGGAAGGTACTACGTCATGCTGACCCTACTCCAACACTGCTCCAAGTCATGGATGCACGTAAGGTGTCAGACTACATGGATCTTTGGTGTGGCCATTTTTGGTATTTGTATATGAATTTTTAACTTTCTGTCTTGGGAAATGCTTTACTGTATATACTACAAAACAAAATTAATTTGTTTGAGAAGCTGGGTAAATATTGATGCAGTTGCCTCACAGTGAATATTATGTTGCCACAGTTTCATTGTTGCTACTGCAGTTAATGTAATGCTGGCTTATATATGCATTAGCTGCTATTCAACATAGAAATAGCTTTAGATATCTGTGATGTATTTCCACAAATTAATGATGGACTATAATGTTATACCACAAAATGCATTTTGGGATGAGTTACAGAAACTGTAACTCTTGGTGCAAACACAGCTGCCTGATATGAGCATAAGTCAGAACGTAGTGAAGGGGATACTCTGCCACCTTGTGCCAAAGGGTTGGAGCAAAACCAGGGGCTGTCAATGTCAAAAAGCTGATGCAGCATAAAATATATTGCCATAGAGACTCACTACTCTATCAGAGTTCCATATCCCCCTGATTTTCAAAACCAAAATTAATCTAGGAATGTTGTCATATTACCATGATTTAACAAGATATACTGAATTAGCTGGGCAATCTTAAATGTTTGTGCACTTAGTCTTAGCCAGTGGCAAATATAAGTTAATGTTGTTTAGCCTAGCCTGAAATGATTGAAGTTCAAGCTAAGCTGATGAATGGTTACATGTTGAGCTATAGTAACCTAATAGTGCATCTGAGTTCCCAGGTTCCTAAGTCTGCTTAAGTCCCTTTGGAAAATTGGATTTTGCCAGTCATTTATAACAAGATTTTGCAAGGTATTTAGACATTTTGCTCTCATCAAAACCAGTGGGAGATAGATGTCACAGAGCCTTTAAAAATCTGTTTTGTAAGGCCTTGTACTGCTGAGCAGAGAAAATAGAAAACTAGACCTGCACCTGTAAGTTGTTTTTGGACAATGACTGATTCCTGGGTACAAGAACACAGTGATGACTAATTGAGGACGGATTGACACAAAAAGCGCTCATATAGAACATCAGAGCAGGATCAGGCCTCAAATATATGTGTTAAGGTAAAGGTTGAGCAGGAGAGGCTAAATTGCAATAATAAGATAATACTCATGTTAGGCTGATTCCAAATAAAACTTTCATGATTCTGAAGCTCTTGAAAGTTAAAACAGACCAATAATTATGTATGCCACCATTTTTTTCAAGGCAACTGTAGCCAGTTGGTTTCTTGGCATTGTAGCTGATGTGAATAAAAAAGATATTTCCTGTATTTTTTATTTCAGTCTTTAAGGAAAGTCCAAAGTCATGACAGACTTTGGTCCCCTTTCACTCCACTTAGATGGTGACAGGAGAATCTGACAGCATTTGGAAGACAAAAGGAGTCTGTGTTGTTCCTAGATCTTAGGGGTCAAAGACGAAAGTCACAGTCCAGGAAAGAGAGGGGTAGCTGGTGTCTACAGCAAATAAAAGCTAAAATGAACAAATCCGAGAAATGAAATAGTGATGAACATATTTCCTTCTGAGCTATGTGAATAAAAAAAGACATTAATTTTTAATGTACTGACCTCTGCCATTGAAAATTATCCTACACTTTTCCTGGTAGCTTAACTTAGAAGTGAGTGGGAGTTATACACCTGTTATACGTGAGAAAAGAGGGTGACCATAAAGAACCTCTCTTTAGAGGTACTTCTGCAATATTGTCTGAGATGTAAAGTTCAACCCCACTTGTTCCAATGCTTAGTGTGCTTGCAGATGTCTACAGTGTATTCACTCTATTAGCTGCTTAACAGCAACTGCATTGAAACAACCCAATAAAGCCATATATATAAAAAAAGGAACTATTTAAGCCATAAGTATAGATGAATGTTTCAGAATTAGTCTCTTCCTAAGTTTGCTATCCTTCCCAGTCTTTCAGAATAACAGAGAGACAAGTGAGGAGCACTGGTTGAGGCTCACTGTAGAAGTACCAACTCTGGCTAGTGTTACTCAGCATCCCAACATATAAAAGGGTAAAAGACTGTCATATTTTAGCTCCAGTGTTGTAGGTGTATGTGCTGCAGATCTGAGGAACTTTACATAACAAAAATATAATTCCTGCATGATAAAGTTAATTCCTATGTAGGATAAATTGAAAGAGTTTCACATCTCAAAATATTCAACTAGTGATACTAACATAATTATGAAAAGGTAAATATTACAAAGCATTCAGAAAGGAAACTATGTGCTCCAGGACACGTGCTATTCTTTTTGTCTTACAGTATCTAACAAATCTTGCAACCTGTAATCGGACCTTAGCCTTAATTATGCTATTCTTGAAAAGTGACTGATACAGAAATCGTATTCAATCAGAAGAAAGACAATCTCAGAAACATTTAAGAGGAAATGAAAATATAAGTGGCAAAGGACTTCCATTTTTACTCATCTATTTAACACTTAAAGTAGTTAATGAGGAGACAAACTTCCACTGATTTATAGATCTTTTATCTGTTACAATGTTCCAATGTTTAGAATAGCAATTCAGACATAGTAATAAAGTAAATGGATTTTGTCTTTTCTTATACCCTTATAGATGAGAATTCTAATGTGAACATTATAATGATTATATGCATGCTAAGTATCAATTTCCTTGTGTGAACGGAATTTCTCATGCGTATTAGTATGACATAGGATATGTCATTAGATGGTTCTTACATAGAAATACATAATATACATTGTAGTTCTTGAGACAGACACAGCTCCACCTCCAGTCTCTTATTAAAAACTTTTTGCGCCTGCTCTCTGTGGATTTCTCTCAGGCAACTCCACACTGCACTTATTAGCTGCTCCTCACATCACTGACTCCTCTCCTCTGAAAGTTTCCTTCTGCATAACCCCACCCTGCCCCTTACCTGGCAACCTAACCCTGTCTGTCCCTCACACAGCATCTTCTCACTTTATCTGTCCCCTGCACAGCCACATGTCCCTGCCTCCTCACAGCACAGCCAGCAGACTCCATCTCAATCCACAGCAGACTCTGAGTCTCAAGCTCCAACTAACCCATGCTTTTATAACCCCATCCTCACTGGGCAGACAAGGCTGTTTTCACTCCTCAGTAATCAGTACAGCTCTAATTCATTGGGGAAGATTGCCTTCTGCACAAACCATCCCTCCATAAATGCACACAGTGCAATCTTGTTAAGTCAGTTGTTAATATGCAGCTGTCCCAATTTGAAAAATATTTTAAGATTTTAGTACCCCTTAAGATGCCTGGATGCATAATTCCTTGGAAAAATCTGATTGTTCCTAACTGATTCCCAAATATTAGACTTATAATAAGCAGAAAATTGAATGAAAATCCTCAAAGAATTCACAGATTATCACAACTGTATCATTTCCTCATGGTCCACTAACAATGACCCTAAGTGCTGCTACCACTTCAACCTTTATTACAAAGCAAAGCTGGCTAGTGAGATGACAAATAGAAGTCTTCAACCTTTATATGGATTTGTAGATTATTTTACTCTAAGGTCCTCAGTCTAGTTCTTGAAATTATCATGAAAAAAATATTCTTAGAGATGTCTGCAAATTACTAAAATGCCGCTTGTCTCTGGGGTTCAGCTGATGGTCTTAGCACAGAAGCTTATGAAACTCTTTTCTGCCAGGCAAAACTCCTCAGAATTCAGGATGTTCTGATAGCCTTAATTTCTCCAGCTCTCCTGCTGTAGCACAGAATAACTGTGGCTTTCTACTTTTCCTACAACCAGTAATATTAAAATTTTGTTAAGCATAAAGGGACTATAGTTTTAAGGCTTCCATTAGGGAAATGAAGACATTTAGTCTATGTTTATACACATCTCTCTATCTATCTATCTGTCCATCCATCCATCCATCCATCCATCCATCCATCCATCCATCCATGTGTCCATCTATCCTTCAATTCTGTTTCTTTAAGAGGCAGATTATGATATAATACTATGTTGGGAGTTGTGAAAAACTAAGCAGGTCTGGAATTAGTTGTGAATTTTAATGTTGCTGCATATTTCTGCGTAAATTTTCTGTGTGCGTATTTTTGCCTGTTTTAGAGGTGGGAGAAGTCTTCTCATTTCCTGCTTCTAGAAATTTTTGGACATTACATGGCAAGAAGTGCACTTAGCTTGCTCTTGTGCTGCAATCTGCAATACAGGCAGAGTTTTGGGCTATAATGTAAAAGAAGTATAATATTATTTTAATTAAAAATAAAATTTAATTTTAAGAAACTATCATATTGCAGTATTTTAGCTATCACTGAGTGTATGTCATATAATCTCTGTAAAGTTTCAAGGAATCCAAAACATTATGTTGATGATTATGTCTATTTACACTAATTATGTAATTATACCAATTGCATAAATATGAGGCAATACATATTGACTGAAGTCAACAACTAATTACCAAAATAAAAACAACATGAACCCAAGCTGTGAGCAAAACTGAAAAGAAGTTAGATGTTCATTCTTCAAGTATGTATAACAAAGAAATACAGTCTCTCTAGTCCTTTTCCCTTGCTGTCTTCTACCCAAAAAGGGACTCCCCTCTCAGACACAATCTCAGGAAAATTTCCTTATAAGTCTCCCTAAGGCTTGTTCCATATGACAAAGATGAACTTGAAAAGATGCCTAAGTGTTGACCAAAATAAGAGTTGAATTACATTCAGCAATACTCAGTTACACTTGAATAACATGACTGCAATTTTGTTTTGCAGATGTCTTAGTGCAAAAATCCTTCCAGAGAAGCATGGATATCTGTTACTGGGGTATGCATCACTGTAAGGCTGCACCCCACGATTGTGAAGATTTATCAGATTTATTTTTCGTGCATCTCTTGTTAGTGTGTGTGGGATGCTGTTTTTCAAGAATACCAGTGCAGGTAAACATTTAAATAAGAAAAATGGCTAAGCAAATACTTCAGTTATACCATAATTCTCCAATCAACTAAGGGTCATATTTCCCACACAAAATCAACCTCAGAAATATTTTGCTGTATGTAGGTAATATAAGCCAATTTATGATCTTTTTCCAATCTCTTTTCTTCCTGGTTGAACCCCTATCCATATTTCGCTGCCTGATGGACTGCCTTAGAACTTCTGCTTCTGTAAGAAAAAAAACCCAACAATTTGTATCAAGAAAGTAAGTCAGTGTTGTTGTGATGTATATATTTCAGTCTCATTACACCTAAGATTTTGTCTTAATGTGTCTTATATGAGGAATTAGTTGTAGTGAGTTAAACATTCATTTTCCTCCCTTTTTTCAGAACAAAGACTACTCCTGAATTTTGGTTGATGTAGGGAAATGAAAATTACTCTCTTCGCTAAGTCATCTCTCTGCCTTGACAGCTTACAAATTATTCCAATGAAAATTGGTGATATTTTTTCAGGAACATGTTAGACAGAATCCCTGACGTCTGTGGACCACTCATGCAGAACACTGTTTCCCATGCTAGTCTAAGATAGTGACACTCTTTCTGCATTTTCTTGGCTGTAGATGCAACGCAGGGCACAAATAGACCACTTGCAAGCTATATTGTCCATAAGAGTTTAAAGGAAAAAAGTACAATTCATGATGAAATACGATTTATCTATTCCAAATTACTTACATTTTCAATTTTCTTTTCCTAAGTAATATCATGCATAATGTGTCGCAATAGCAAGTTCTTATAATACAGATTCATATTTCTTCTATTTTTTCTCTCTGTACTAATAAAAATTAGCATACTCTTAAGGACACATATTGTTAAATTTTAAAAGAGTTGTGGTAGATTTAATTAGGGCACTTAATGGCACTTGCTAGCAACATTTAACTGTAATCGACAACCTGTCAACATGATCTACCATTTCCTATTTTCAAATGACTATGGGAGAAAGAAGTGAAAATACCACTAAATGAAGTTGCTATAGGACTTGCCATTAGTTCATTCAAGTAAAGAAACCACTCTAATGACAACCAGATTTTCAGGTTTCCTTTGAGTTCATTTTTGCAAGTTGTATTTTTAAGTGGGGAGAATTGATTTCTAAATTTCAGGGTTTGCATGAGGGTCTTATTCTGTCTTTTTTGCGAAACATTGAAACACATTTAAATTAAATCTTGAAAGCAGTGCAATTTTGGCTAATGATTTGCATTTGACTACTGATTTAAGTTTTACAGTAGAAACAACAATTGCAATGCACATGAACATTTTAAAAAAATTCTTCTTATTATTTCATTATTACTGGAACACTTGGAGAATTTAATTAACCTGAACAATTGATTTTTTCTTTTTCTTTTTTTTTTTCCTTTTTCTTTTGTTGTTTATTTATTTATTATTTTTTGGACATCTATTACCTTATTACTTGCATTCATGTAAAAAATGTTCTCTCCTCTGCTTTCTGTACAGTCCACTGAACAGATTATCAAAAGAGAGGGAGTGTAACTATAAATTTAGCAATTTAGGAAAGATCATTATCAAGTGTTTATTACAAAGCTAAAGATGAATTAAATTGTCCAGCAATTTTAAAGAGTTATAAACCAATGGTAACATCCTTATTGGCAAAAAACTATCAAAGTCAAGACAGAAGATCATATTCGGGTAGATAATATAAACATAATTAAAAATGGAGAATAGCTGAGTTCAAACTATCAGAGACAGACAAACTGGATAATGTCTTGGGTAACTCCTGCAGAATAAAAAGATCAAGTTTGATGGTTATTAAAAAAAAGAAATTTATTATTTCAAAGCATACAGTTTTGTAATAAACAAAACACTTTATCTATGCATGAAGAGATGAATTCCATTTGAAAGTATCACAAAATTTTACTGGGATTTTAAGTGGATGCTAAAGGTCAAGGAATATACTTTCAATGACAAGAATAATGTAATGAATAAGATGTCATAGTACAGTCCCTAAATAAAGAAATTTCTTAATTTGTGCTATAACACTAAGGCTCAGATTCACCTATTTGCACAAAATAAAAAACATATCTTCCATGTATTTTCTGTTTCTAACGAAGGAGAGAAGGAATCCCCGACCATGACTATGCTATCTAGGCTCCACTGTGTCTAATGCAGCTAAAAGGAAAAAAAAATCTAGATCCATAGACTTTTCAGCTTTGAAATATAATTTGACATAGCTATGCTTCAGTTGCCTGTCTACTTATAAAACCATGAGATGTTCTTATCCCTCATTTACAAGGAATAACCACGCACTTTAGAAGTGGATTAATGTAAAGCACGTTAAGAGCTTGATGTCAAGTTTTTAAGCAATAGGTGCCCTAAGAGTCTCAAGAGACAAATTTACTCTAATGCAAAGATTTTATCAAGACCAAAAGTGATCTGATTTTGCAAATTACCATACATCAGCTGATTTTGGATAGCTGTCAATTCATATGGTCTTACCTCAGGACACAGTTTGGCAATTTCTTGATGCAGGTAATCACAGACAGAATTTTAAGCACATGTTTGAATCCCTCTGAGACCCAATACAATTTGAAGTTCAAAGTTAAGCATATGCTTAAATATTTTCTTGAATATGCATGAGATGCTCAGCTGGGCTGTTCAGTGAACATGTCTCCTCTTAAAATTGTTTGCTAGAATATTTGCAGAAAGTGAATCCACTGGGGCCACAGACACAGCCAAGTTTTTTTTGTTTGGATTTTTTGTTTGTTTGTGAGTTTTGGTTCTTTTTTTCTTTTTAAATATTGTTTTTCTAGTTCAAATAAAAGCTCATGAATAAGTTTTGCAGCATTTGCTTAGTATTTCTTAAGGGAATAATATCTGCCAACTGGCCTCACCATCAATATGGAAGTAACTAGATGCTAAATGTCAATATATATCGCTCTCTCCAGACTACACATGTCAATGAAATTTAAAAGTAAATTGCTGAACATCTGGCTAGAACTCTATTTTAAGAAGACTGTTCTAGTTCAAGTCAGAAAACCAGAGAATGTCTCCCCTCAACTCATACATCTGCTGTATTTAAGAGCTGCCTACTTCCATAATCTTGGATTAAGCCAGGAACTTAAGAGGGCATTTGGAGATTTGGCTCTTGTGAAAAGAGTGGTTGCAGGGCTACAAGTCACAGGCAAGAATAAGGGTTTCCATGGTTCAGCAGCTGCACACGCTGATTGCAGTGACCTGTGCCTGTGCTATGGAGATCAAGCGCCCTATGGAAGAGAAAGGAGCCACAGTGGGGCTTCAGACCTGCAGCAAACATAGGGTTGACAAAAATCCCAATAGGTTATTCTTATTAATTCCAAAGTCAAAATATCCTTTAGCCCTCTGTTAACTATTTATTTCTTGTTCATATACTGACAGGTAAGAGTACACATAATATAAGACTTAGTATATCGATGTCATGTCATTTACATCAGAAATTAGGTTGAGCTGGTGCTCATGCAGTCTATACTAGGAATTACCTGCACAGTGACAGTATGGAAAAATGTCAGATACTTAACATGTGCCATAATATTTAGGAAAATAAGATTTGAATTATTTATATAACTTAATAAACATATTTTTTTAAAAGTAGTATTTCCATTTAAAGAGTTATCTTTTAATTTCTGGTATATATAAACTCTTGGGTTTTCCCAGAGTACCAAATCTCATAATGGACAAACCTATACTGGGAGAAAATAACATCAGTTTGTACTGAAGTGTTATGCAACTGATTCACTATAACTGACTGCTGCTCATGAATCTGGTTTTCCTTGATCTTATTAGTCTCCCTAGAATATACTGATTAATTATCCAAAACCCAGTAAGGAACACTGTTCATCATGATATTTAAAATAAAATTATAGGAAGAATATATTAAAGTTTAAGCTTCTTATTCTTATGGTAGATCTTGAATGTTAGTGTAGTGACATTGAGTATAAAGGTAAAAGATTTATGAGACTTACTGATGTGCACTGCCAGTCATGTGAGTTATGACCTACCTGGAAAGTATATTTGTGAGTAAACAGATCTGTTAACTAGAGCTAATCGTGTCAGATGACTGCCCAACAAGCACACTTAATCTAAACTCTCTGATTCCATTAGGGAATGCATTGCTGAGCATAGAAGATGCAAATTTTGAATAAACCTCAGAGTTGAAGGCAAAAAAGAGGTAAAGTGCAAAGGTGTATTCAACTTCTACATGGTTGACAGCACCAAACATATTAGAGATTTGACAGAAATTTAGGTGATAGTGGAAAACTGAGACTGATGAATGCAGTGCTAGAAAAACTGTGCTGGTTGATCTGCAGTGCATATAGGTAGAAATAAGTGATTTATAGTTTCCACATTAAAAAAAAATTGTTGCATGGTTACTAATATTCAGTTTGCAACCCTCTGACTTCAGAACATTGGAACAGATATTACCAGTGTTTACACTTAGATATAAATAAGTAAACTGGGTATGCATATCACTCTTTTTGTGCATGAAGAAATAGAAACTTCTCTGAAAATCCTGCTGTCTGCTATAATTACAGTAGGGAAAGATCACTGTTGTAAAGTGGCGTGGCTGCCATTAGGAAGCAAACACCTATCCAATAAGGGGCTTCCAAGCTATGCTTGCTTATTGGTGTCTAGAATCTGAATTGCAGCAAAGAGCCTGGAATACTTTTAAAAAATGGAAAGGAATATTTACAGCCCTATGATTCAGACTCCTTTCCCTCAGAATAAACAAGCCATTCTGTGGAGAGCAAAGCCATCAGCAAACACTTGAAATTTATTAAATACTTTTCTACAGCTTATTCCTCCACCTCACTAATTGCTGCAGCTGCTGCTACAAAAGCAATTCAATTACAGTTGAAAGGAGAGATGGCTTATGCAAATCTTATAGGGAAAAAAAGACCCCTGTGATATTAATCTCTGATGTGGTCTAACATGTGAAGATTTGTGTGACTTCTTTCCACAGTCATTGCTGATTGACATTCTGGCTATGGCACAAGTGGAAGAACTCTCATTATCTTTAAGGAATATAATTTTGCATTTTGGTTTTTACATTATGTTACTGTAGAGCTTCACTGTAGGATTGAAAGCTGTGAAACTTTTTCTACTCTGTTACAATAAATTCAAACTCAAGGAAGATAACCCTAGTCTTGATCCTGTGTCAGTTGAAAACAGAAACCAGAACTGAATGTGGACAGGTTTGTTCAGTGTCAGTTAAGGGAGTCACTGAGCACATATAATAAAGCAAGAATGTGCTGTAGTCTGCCTAATTTTTTCTGTGCTGGGACAGAGTCTCTCTCCTGGACGTTGTGATCAGATCACACATTCTGGAAGGTTCATGGAATTTCCTAAGTTTCTCTTTGCAATGATCCAAGTGGTACAACTTAGATTTCATAACCATGAGGAAATCTATAGTATCTCAGTTTTCTGTGTTTGAGATTTCAGGAGCATTTCTAGTCAGCTGGGACTTATAAATGAGGTAGGTGAGATGTTTTATATTAGTTTTCTCTCTGCTTGCTACACACTAAATGCACAGTGCTTTATAAAAGAACCATCAATGTCCTAGATTAAGAGGAAGACACTAAAACATGCAAGGGATTGCTCCTCTCCTGGAGGCAATTTATGATGAACTTTGAGAGTGCTCACTGCACTGGCACACATTGCCCACAGCGCAGGTTCCCCCATGAGTCTCTGCTGACCCAATAGGAAAGTCTCTCTGGGCTTCTAAGGAGGTGGTGTGAAAGTTTTCGTTGTCCAAACAGTCAGTGGGCATTGGTGATTAGATAGGTTTAAAGAGGAGGAAGGTTTCATAAACATTTTATTTCAGACTTACTTAACTAGAATTTTCCATGCTTCAGTTACCTCATCGCAGTTTGTTTTCTAATAAAACATGGCTTTAAGGAACAATTCTACTGTGTTTTTTTGGGTTTTTTTAACAGGTTAAAATAAGATAGGCATTTGCACCACAAGACCAAGGTTATCCAAGAGTTGTCAAACAATCAATTTTTCACAAATATTACTGGAAGAAAAAATATTAGGACCTTTCATCTCCCTTTCCATCCATGAGGAACAAGAATCTGTAGCTTGCTGCTTCCAGATGAATACCCTGGCAGCTGCCTTTTCTGCATTTTGTGCTGCAACAGAATCTTTGCATTTCATATCCTTCTCCAGGATAACCTCCAGGATGGAAGTATCAAATGGTTGAGATCCATCTTAGGCCTCTTTAAACCTAGTTCACAGGTATAGGAAGGAGAAAACATATATCTTATATTTTAAGGTGACACAGACTGGGATTATCCTTTTAAGATCAAGATAAAACTTGTAATATTTTTTTACTGATTTTTGATACAAATATCTGAAAATGGTCTCTTATGTTTCACTAAAATTTTTTCAGACTTTAAAAACCTTTCTATGCATTATTTGAATAGGATAGAATTTTTGATAGACTTCTGGGAAATGTTGCCTTGATTCTAAACATTATTGTCATTTTGCATCAAAATATTTCTGCTCTGCTCTGCTCTCTGCCCCTATCCTCTCCTCTTTCCTTTTCTTGGGTGTCTTCTCCTTTTTAAAAACCACCCCTCAAAAAACCCTAAAGTAGCACTTTTCCATGCGTTTAATATGTCATAATTATATTCCAGTCAAGAAAAATAGCACTTATTTGTCCATCTATCAAAATCAAACACCTTTATCTAATTTTAAATCAGACTGTCACAGAAGAATAAAGATGTCTTTTTTCAGGAGTATGGCAGGTAGGTTGTGAAGCACTGACATGCTGTATTGATCCTCCAACAATACTAAGTAGGGAGAGAGAATTTTGTTCTACTATGAAATAGCAGAGCAAAATTAGGAAAGTAGTCTGTTTTTTAATCTGGAATAGCATAATTAAAACTTATTGCATAACTATTTTTATTAGTCTGCTTTTCCTTCTTTCTATTTGTCCTTTTACCACTTGGAAAATAATTCTGGGAACATGTCAAAAACTTATGTATAACTCAGAACTCACATGCAATTAGATAGTTACCAGGAGTCTCTGGACAGTTGTAGTACTCAACAAATTGATTTTGTCTGGATAAATGTCTAACCCAAAGCACCTTAGAGTGAATGGAAAGTCAATGACCTCTGTAGTACATGGGAACAGAATTTAGTTTTCTAACATTTCCAAAGCTGTGTCATACTGTTGTTTGCTTGCGTTTTGTTCTATCATCCCGTTTCATAAATATTTTTTAATTGAATATAATAAGTAAAAAAAAAACCAAACCAGCTACAGCTACGTAGTATACTTATGGAGATCAATATAAAAAACTGCACTGGTGAAATTCCAATAGCAGCAAAAAAAGTTGTAAAATGGAATTGAATTTAGATATTGATTTACAAACATAATTAAAGATTAAACCTTTCCCACAGATATGTTCATTAAATAAGACATTTTTGTATGCCGTGCACTTATTTGTAAGGGGTTCACTTTATTTTTGTACCATTTTATTTTATCCTTTAGCTATCTATATATCTTGTGCTGCTTGATTTAATTTATTTTATTTTAAATCCATGAAGCGCTTTGATGAACTGTGTTCCATATATAAATTAAATGCTCTGTAAATAATGCCTGGGGTGCTGAGATCCATTCCTCACATCAGACAACTAATGAGACACCCTGAGTGAAAGACTGCCATTATCTTTCAGAAGAGTTTCTATTGGGCTCTTTTCTTTTACAAATCACGTACTTAAAAAAGAGAGAAATCATGATGTTTGACTTTACAGGGGCTGTTAACAGAACTGAAATAAAACATCTCCTACTGGTGCAATAATGAAACCACAACGTGATTATACAGCAGTTAAATGTATTTTAGTGTGCAACACACATCTGATAAATTATTTGAAGATTAATAACCATGTCTTCTTTACAACAGTATGACAGAGATGAAACACTGAGCTCCACAAATGAAAGGTTATAATTCATTTACTTCTTTGCTCTACACCTGCTCAACAGCTAAAGGATTTACAGAGTGAAGTGCACAATGATTCAAAGACGAATAAATCTATGAAGGAATCTTTAAACAAAGTGGCATTTATCTCCTAAAATTTGTACAGATAATTACAGAAGGTACAGTACAATACATCAGATTTGGTACAGACCGAGTTCTGAATCTTGGGTGATCTGCATTTAGGTCAAAGTACAATGACTGTCTTTGGAAAAGGATTGCAGAATTATTGTACTCTAAAATTAAAATAGTGCAAGTCATACTATTATATAGTATATTTTATTATATGTAAAGCTCATTGTTTCATCCCAAATGTACCGATCACATTTGTTTGTTTCCTTTTCCCTTCTCCTAAGTAATTAGTGGAACTTAAATGATGCAAATATATTTAAATAGTGCATCATAGAACCACAGAATATTAAGTTGGAAGGGACCTCAAGAAACCTGTGGTTCAACCTTTCCTGGCAAAAGCATGCCCTAGAAAATATGGCTCAGCACTCTGTAAAGCTGAATCTTGAAAATATCTAATGTTGGGTAATCCACCACATCCGGCTATGAGCATGTTCATGGAGTTAAAGAAATTCTTGTATAAAAGTATTCAGTAGCACACAGTAATGTACCTAACCATCTTGCAAAGCTAATTCATTACCATTATTCATCTGTCCTGATACAGTTACCAAATACACTGAACCTTTCTGGAACAGCAAATTCCCTCCTTTGCTGAGGTGTTACTGCTTCACATTGGAGATGTGAAAATGAGCTTGAATATCCGGGTCTGTAACAGATATGTTGTGCTATTTATCTCTACTATAAAATCTCTAGCATGTGTCTCAGGTACCACCATCTAAAAATCAGTATCTCATGTTAAGAAAGGACAATATATGATTAAAATTGTGTTGTTAAAAGTTAAAGGAGAGGATAAACAGCAAATTATTACTACTAAGCAGACTGTGAAGATATAACATTTTTCCAGTACAGAACCTTGTACAATAAGTAGTTAATGAGTTGCAATGTCTCAAACACTGGTAGCTGTTCAAGTGTTCAAGTTAAAACAGGATGTGGCTGTGGTAGGATAGGATCTTTTTGGGGCCACTTCCTGTCGTAGAATAGTTTGTAAGTTAGCGTAGAAGGCAATCTTTCCCAGTGAACTACAGCTGTACTAATTCCTGAGGAGTGGAGACAGCCTTGCCTGCCCAATGATTTTGGGTGTTATAAAAGCTAGCTAGGGTATTAGTTGGGTATTAGTTGTAGTGGGCGCTTGAGAATTAGAGTCTGCTGTGGTTTGAGATGGAATCTACTGGCTGTGCTGAGAGCAGGAAGGGACATGTGGTTATGTAAGGGACAGTTAAGGTAAGAAGATGCTGTGTGAGGGACAGACAGGTGGCCAGGTAAGGGACAGGTTGGAGTTTAACCAGTCATGAAGAAAGAAACTTGCAGAGAGGAGAGAAGGAGTCAGTGCTGTGAGAAACAGCTAATGAGGAAAGGAATCAGAGCTGCTTCAGAGAAGTTCACTGAAAGAAGGCATAAAAAGTTTTTAATAAAGGACTGCTGATGGTGCCAGTTAGTTTGTCTCAATGTAATTGCTACAACTTCCCTGTTCTGGTCCATGTTAACCACTCAACATAAAGGATAGCACAGGTGTGGTGTCCAGAGGCATGAACTGTGCACTAGGGATGAAGAATACCAAAGACCCTTAAGGCCCTCTGATCCTTTTCTTGAAGCATCCAAGGAAATGAACTTTGCATGCTAAGTCATTTGCATGAGAAGTGAGAAAACTTGCTCCAAGGCAGGAAAAACTTCTTTTATTTCTCTCAGTATTAGAAGATAGGGGCAAACACATATTGATCTCCATGCCAAGTGTGTAGCTTTGAGAGCTGTTATGTATCCTTTTGGCTTATGACATTGTTTTTGGCCATAAGCATCTACAAATCTTGAGTGTTCCCTTCTGTTTAGGAGTGGAATGCAACACTTGTACTGGTGTCATGAACATGATGCTGCTGTGCTTGAGAGGGTGTGGGTGGAATGTGGCCACTCTACCCATGAGTAAGGAGGGGGAAATGGTGGGAGTTATCCCTTAACTGTTAAGTTTAATAGTGGGGAGCGATCTGAGCAGTGGTGAGTCATGGTGACTCCAAAAAGGTCAGTACTTGTCTGCTACCCCATTTTGGAAGGATTTAAAGAATATGATAGCTATACAACATCACTGGGCATGTAATGGACAAATGGAAGTTCAATAGCATATAGCAATGAAGGGATCTTCATTTCTGTCTTTTTGCTTTACTCATAGAAGGATGTGTTTGCCTATGACTGCTATGACGAATTCCTATTTTAAACACACTATATCAAAAGGCCTTTCCCTGAAGTTTCCTGTTAGCAAAGGTGGTTGCAGTGAAGGGCAAATTTCAGAGTCACTGTTTCACAGAGTGTGACATATTTATCTCCAAGGTGATACCTTTACAGAAGGTCAATTCACAGCTAAGACTTCCTGTAGTCCTTTCTGTATTAAAGGAGCCTTTAAGGAATATGTGGGTTCCTTCTCTTCCTAACAGGATTCAAAGCACTTTTTGCAGCCTACTTTCCTAACTGTTTTTTCTAGTTTCATTAATGAGTATTAATGGTCTCAAGTTCAGGTTGTTGTACTCAAGTACAGTGACAGAGGATGTGAAATCAATGTTTCTTTGTAGAATTCCACTTTGGATATCAAGTATTTGACTCTTTGTGACTTTTGGGCACTAAAGTTAAGCTTTTTCTCCTTGATACTTGCAGAAGTAATAGACACTGAATCAGCAACAAAGAAAGAATAAATTATTTCCGCAGCTAGTAAAGAATCAAGAACTATGTCAGCAATGCTACAATAGTGCTATCTTCTTTGTCACAGAATCATTATGAGAATTGACTTAATAGTATGATTATTTGTGAGAAATATAAGATTTCTGAGCCAAACCAAGAAGAACACTAAAGATCTTTAAAAACTCTTAAAATATTACCTTATTCAGAATTAAATTCTGTGCTGAGTTTCTAACTGTGCACCTTGATAATAACCACTGGGATTGTACATTTGAAAAGCCACAGAAAAAGTAAGCTGTAATTTCTGATCTAATCCAATTTTTACAACAGTGCCTTTTCCAGTCACATTATACTAGGCTAAAATAATAATAATAAAAAAGTACTGCATGTTCATGAGTTTAAAAGGCAAAGAGAGAACTGTGAACATTTAGTCCTACATCCTGCCCAATATAATGACACAATTAATCTAGATTATGTCTTATTTCTAGAATTTACAGTAGCCATGGTGGAAATACATGCATTTTGAAAAATGAGAATCTCATTTCATTATTTCAAGTTCTATCACATAAACTACACACTTTGCTAAGTCATTCTAAAGTTACTTTCTGGACTATTTGAATGAATGCCTGTGAAAAATCATCTAGAAACATCAAGTTAAAATATTAATCAGACTCGCTCCCTAAGAACTCAACTCATGACTTCATTTACAATTTGGTACCTAAAAGTCTTGATTGAAGTTGGATCTCCTGTTGTTTTGTGCCTTCACCAGCACAGAGAGAATCAAAAGACCTCTTAGGAGTTGTCTTGATTTAGCATTTGCAAGTTTTCAGGTGAACTTGCAGTCCCCATAACTCACACTCCAAAAGGAGACAAGCAAGCAAACAAAAAATCCAAACCTTAGGCAGTCTTAATTGGCATTTAAATTTGTCTTCATTTCTCAGATTGTAATCTCTTATAAATTTTTCTTCTGGACTGAAGTACTCCCTGCTATCAAATTTCTTTGAATTTCTATGATTAAAGTATAAATTAATGGACTAAGACGCTTCATTTTCTTTCTGTGCATTTTTTTTCCAATTACAGTAATTTCATGCATATAAGGCGCACCCTTTTGACTAAAATGTCGATCGAAACCCGGAGGTATGCCTTATAGGCTGGTGCACCTTACATATGGACAAAGTTTGGAAATTTGCCAACCTGCCACGAGGGCAGCCCCTGCCACCCCTCCGTCCCCCAACCGCCCCGCTGCATGGGCAGCCATGGCAGCCGGCACTGAGGGCGGGAGTGCTGGGGCCTGTGGCACAGGGAGAGCACCTGAGGCTGCGTTTAAAGGCTACATCGATCGCTGAAACCTGTTTGCAAATTGAGCACCCGACAATAAACCTTGCTATCTCGTGATTCTGTTACCAATTCGTTACTTTGTTGCACACGGATCCTTGCTTCAAAAAAAAAAAAAAAAGCGCACCTTATATATGGACAAAACATAGAAAATTGCCAACAGCTCGGAAACTCGCCTTATATTCGGGTGCACCTTATACACGTGAAATTACTGTAATTTAATTTTTCCTTTATCATTTCAGTGAAGCTCATTAATTTTGAAATATTTTCTGGAATTTTTGTGATGAATGCAGCTCAATAGAAATGAGAGGTGCCAGTAGCAAGTAGAAATATGCATTGTCAGTATATTTTCTAAAAAAATTGTGTTTACATATGTCATCTTTGTGTCTTTGTCCTCCTTTTCAGTAAAAATAGCATGAACACTGTTTGTAGAAATGTTATATGGAAAACATGGGCCATAAACGTTAAAGTAGTCTCCATTTGTTCTGGGGAATTCTACTGGGAAAATGTGTCCTTTTACAGAGCCATAAAAATCATACCACTGCTTAAAGGTGTGGGACCTTAAGCAAATAAACAAATCCACCAGTGCACAAATTTAATTTTTTAACAATGAAAACTTCCATATTAGCACCCTAAATGAAGCTTTCCCATTTCAGGCATGTTATGAGGGATTGTATGTGTGTCTACCGCGGGCAAAAGAACCCATAATGCATCTGTAAAAACCAACTGTTCACTTAAATGATTTTTTTCTGCTTCCCAGACCCAAAATAATTAAACAATTTTGATGAGAAGGGTGATATCCTTCCCACCTAAGTTTATACATTTGCTATATGGATGATCTAAAACAGACCAAGCCATCTAAACTCCTTGTGGGTGATGAGGTGAATGTTATCCAGAGACAGAAAGACTGGCAAAGAAATCCATTGCCGGGTACTATTTTCTATGGTCACAAGTAATATATAAGCTAGATGTAAACATGCATGTTATGGATAACAAAATTGATGAGATGCATTGTATCTGTGTTAAGAGTCATTATGAAATTGATGGGAGAAAGTAATCTAATATCCTGGGGCTGGACTGGGGAGGGGGAGATATGGGGGTGGTGGGAATGTGTATTAAGGAGCTATGATGAAAGAGGAAATACTTATCATTCTTCTCTACACTAGAAAATGAAAATTCCCTTCAAAACATCTCCACCACCCTAACTACCTGAGCTAGACACGGAATGAAGATAGACAGATGTTGAAGTGACTTCAGGAGAAAAAAACTAGAGATTGTGAATTCTTTTTCCTCTTGGACAGCTGAGTTATTTCCAAGAGGGTGAAAGGAAAAAGGTAAATATAAAGTATAATGGTAACCTCTCCTCAGAGCTTAATAGAGCATTACTATAGTCAAGAATTCACAGCTGTGTGTGGGCAGAAAATGTGCAAGCTGAGCTGAAGATGGAAGGTTAAAACCAGCTTAATGAAGGAAGGCTATTATCTTGTCCATGAAGTGTGCATAGTTTTTGTTCCTCTTGGTGACAACAGGACTTCATTTGACTCACTTGGGAGCAGCATTTCCCTGCATTGGAACAAATGCTTGCAAACTGCATTTTCTATCAAAGTATGGCAGTCCAATAATGGTTTGGTTTGGAAATAAAGTGTCAACACTTGGGCTGATATGATTGACCATTTGCTTATCTGTCCTGGGAGTATAGCATGGGCTAGGGATCCTTGGTTGCCAGATTTCTGGCTGCAGCAAGGGCAGGATGCCCAGCATGTAAATATGTGAAGATTATCAATAAAACTGTGGATTACCAACCCCTTACAATTGCTAAATGTTTGTGTTTGTGTTGGAAATGGAGCTACAGTCTTCCTAACAAGCATGATGGTTGACAAAAAGCATCGCTGCTAATTGTCAGAAGACTAAAAGCACAAACAGCCTGGTAATTAGAGGCTGATCAGCTGAGATGGCTAAGACTCTAATATTCTGAATTAGCAAGGGATTGAATGGAATTTGATTAATTAGAATAGTAAGCGCTTTACTGAGACAACACATGTCCACTAAAGGGGACATGGTTGAGATGTAGGATTTCAAAATTATAGAGGTAAGAAGGCAAAAGTCTTGTTCTGATGAAACTGCAAGGGATCTTTGTACTGAATTGAGACAAGGTTAAGAATCAAGAATATAAGTATGCAAGAACATAAGTATCCTTTAATTAACTCAATCTGAGCTTCTTATGCTGTGTCTGAATATTTACATGGCATCAAGACTGGTGGCCAATAGATTCTTTGGAAAAACAATACAGTAATTTCACACTGATAAGCCTCACCTATTTCACCGGAGAATTGAGCCGATCCTGGAAGAGCGGCTAATCCTCAGGTGCAGCTTATTTATGGACAAATTCCAGTGAAATGCCAACCTGGAAGTGCAACCAGCCAGGCAGGGAGCCACCGCGGAGCCCCTGCTGGGTGGGAGGCAAGCCAGAGCCACTGGCGAATGGGTGGCGAGTTGCCGCTGGTTTCACGTGGCCATTCAGTGGGCCGCTGGCTCTTTGCGCAGCAAGGGGAGGCGCTGGCTCTTTGTGCGGCGAGGGGAGCCACTGGACCACCACTGCCGAGCAGGCGGGGAGCTGCGGCAGCCAGTGCTGGGGGTGGGAGTGCTGGGGCCTGTGGCATGGGGAGGGCGCCTGGGGCTGCGTTTAAAGGCTTCGCTGGTCTGTGAAAACTGTTTGCAAAGTGAGCACCTGACACAAAACCCCGAGATCACGCGATTTTGTTACTAACTCGTTACTTTTTTGCACATGGATCCTCGCTTTAAAAAAAAAAGAAAAAAGTGTGGCTTATCACCCAGTGGGGCTTATTTATGGACAAATTCCATGGTCTTCCCAGCTACCCGGAAGTGTGGCTTATAACCAAGTGCGGCTTATGAGTGTGACATTACTGTAAGTTTTTTTCTTCTGTAAGAGTAAATTGAATATTTTTCATCTTTAACAGCCCTGCATCAAGTCATGTGCTGCAATTATAAAACAGTTCCTTAATTAACTGTCTATGTATTTGTTCTTCTACTATGCTAGAATTTGGAAACCTAGAGTATTAGACATAAAGTAATAGTTGCACCTTTAAAGTTCTTTGAAACAAGCTGATCTAAGAAGACCTGATTGAAGATGAACATACAGATTATCACAAAGTCCCTCTTAGCCCATTAGCCTATCTCTGATAACTGCCAAGAATACAGGCTTAAGTAAAAGAGCAAATACACAGTAAGAACCGCTTAGTGTTGAACATGAAGAGTGTGTTCTGTCTGGTGCATCCTTTCAGATTCCTACAGTAACTAGCCTGAGTCACAAATTGCATCTAAAGCATTAATACCCAATCTAAGACATACTCTTCATGAATTTAATTACAGTAGTTTCACAGTTATAAGCCGCACCTGATTATAAGCCGCACATCCAGGTAGCCGGGTAGCCCACGGGATTTGTCCATATATAAGCCGCACCTGAATATAAGCCACATGTTTTTGTTTTTTTTTAAAGCGAGGATCCATGTGCAACAAAGTAACGAGTTAGTAACAGAATCGCGCCAGCGCAGGGTTTGGTGTTAGGTGCTCAAGTTGCAAACAGTTTTCATAGACTAGTGAAGCCTTTAAAGGCATTCCCAGGTGCTCTCCCCGGCCGGCTCTCACTTCCAGGTTGGCATTTCACTGGGATTTGTCCATAAATAAGCCGCACCTGATGATTAGCCGCACTACTGGGGTA
This sequence comes from Sialia sialis, assembly GCA_009812075.1. Taxonomy (NCBI): domain Eukaryota; kingdom Metazoa; phylum Chordata; class Aves; order Passeriformes; family Turdidae; genus Sialia; species Sialia sialis. The sequence goes on from VRYO01000369.1 coordinate 12,239,177, forward strand.
GGCTGGATTCTTCAATGAAAAAGGTGCGGCTTATAATCGTGAAATGACTGTATTTTTTTCAATTTATGTATATGAAAAATCTCCTAATCACACATACTGGATGAAAGCAGCACTTTTTCTTTTATCATAGAGAGATCTGTTGCCTAATATTTTAACCATTTCCCCCTAATTCCTCTATTGCAAGAAATTTTGAGAAATTTTTCTACTTCACCATCATGCCATTCACAATTTTCAAGATCAGTGTTGTGTCCCTTTTCCAAGATAAATAGCCACGATCTTTTCTCTTTGCCCATTCTAAATATTTTCCTAGTTTCTGGAAAAATTTGTTGACCTCCCAGGTAGTTTTATACTGACCTCTTTATAGTAGGTCCCAGAACTTCTCCAAAAATTTTCTGTGTCCAGCTCAACATATCACGCTAAGTTAATGATTTCTTTTATGAACTATTCAAGTGAAATTATATGTCAATTTTTATATAAAAAATATTTTGGAGATATATGTACTTATATATGTATTCATAATAAAGATGCACTACAGGTATGTTACGTATTTTTTATCAAATTCTACCTAAATAAATAACATTACATTTACATAAATACATAATCCCACTTTGGTTTTGTTGGCATCTAATCACTAAGTTATATTTTTTAGAAATTTGTTCATGATGACCTCTTCAGAGTGACAAAAAGTTCATTTAAAGCACTTCACCATATAATTATTCTTAGATGTTTAGGGACAGTTCTGTTTATATAATTTTGCACTTATCATTACTTTGTTTCTATTGTCTAATCACTCAGTGTGTTGGAGTTCTGAAATTCTTCATTTGTAATTTTAGCTACCTTGGGTAGTTGAAAGTTTAAACAACTACCTATTACTCTTTTGTTTGTTCATTTTTTTTCTGCTTATTTATTATTCTGTTAAAGGTCATGTTCCTGGTAGAAATCCCCATTGTACATACAGAAGAAAATCTGTTTAAGCCCACTTGTTGAAATCAAAAAATTATCTAGGTATATAGTGATTATTATTCATATGGTATTATGGTATTTTTCAAAATTGCTTCTGTTCTAATATTTGCCTTCTGTTACTACTGTTTGCAACTTAAATGGTTGTTTTCAGATGCTGCTGTCATACGCTTTCTACAAAAGTGCTTATTCAGTATTACAAACTGAATTTCCTGGAGATTAAAGTCAAATCAACTGCATAAAAGAAGGAAGAGCTGTAGCTATTTAAATTTTTCTAATATTCATAACATAATATTTAATATCCATTTATGTGTCTGAAAATCAAATGATTTCTCAATTTTCATTAAGGATGAACGATTTTATCTGACAGTATTTCCTATATTCTGATATATAAACATTGCAAGAGTATGACAGGGATTATTGTAAATTATTACTCAATCAGATATCCCATCTATGAAAGGATATAGTGTGGTTAATAACATTTGTACTTGATGATTTTTCTAAAAGTTTTCTCTTTCTGTTCCTACTTATCCTTGGCAAAGATTTTCCCTTGCACAAAGGTACCTCTGCACTTACCAAAGAAGGGAATCGAACTATATGTTCAAGATCTCTTCAGCTTGACAGCAAATACCTAAAGGAACTGGATTGTTCATGATTTTTCCACAATCATTTGTTTAGTAGAAACTGACAACTCCTTGTCTATCAGCATGACCTCCTTGTCACCTGACAGAACTGAGAAATTATTTTCCTTTCATTAAAGGAATTTAGATTTCCACATCCCAGGACCAGTATGGTGAAATGTCAGGATTAACTGCTATCCAAATACAATGCTTTTATTTCAAAACAACCCTTTTCAGCCATCCTTTACAAACACATTCTCTCTTTCCTGTCTTTCCTTATCCTGCCTGGAAAAAACAGTTATAGCAGTTACTTTAACACAAGTAACTCTGACCGCATAAAGAAGAGTAATTACCCGGACCATTGAGAAGATGTAATGTCTTGTTATTTTAGCAGTTTAAATACTGTTTGAAAGCGTAAGCAGCCGCAGCAACAAAAGAGACACAGTTGATTACTTTGACATATTTTTAAACTGTTGCAAACTCAAAGACATTGTACTGCAGGATCTGGCTAAGCATGTATCACCTCTAATCATTTCCAGGATGATTATTTCCTAATTCCTTTACATTTCCACACTGATCATCATTTATCTTAGCCTATGTTTCATTGCTTACAAAATATACAGAGATAGCTATAATTACACCATTCATTCTAACTTTCAGTTTGTATGTGAAATAGGCATGAGGTCTAAACTTCTACAAATTCATATCTGCATTTTGAAAGGCAAGATTATGCTTTCTAAAGGTAAAACACGTAGAGACCATTGGGCAGAGTCAGAAGGGAGAAAGATGATTTTGGTACTTTTAGGAACCACTATTTTAAGATAAAATATAGAAATTTTAGTTGGACATTTTCTACATTAAGTGTATTGATAAACTTCCTCAAAACCTCATAAACTGACAGAATGTGCAAGAAATTACAGTCACACTGTAAATTTAGGAGGGCCTGTGTTAGTAGAAAACTGCAATATTACAACAGACATTCTTAAAATTCTGGGACACCCAGTTTGTGCCCTAATATAATGTACATGTTAGTCAAAAGACAGAATTTTATAATTTCTTTGCCTATTAAAGACTCTCTTAGAGTATTCACCAATGGGACATAAGCCTAGACTTTGAGTTAAGTATCCTTTTCCAATATATCTCCTTGAATCATAACTTGGAGGTTTCCCAGAGCCAAAACTCATTTGCTTTAAATGAATACTTGTTGAGTTAATAAAAAACTTTTTACTTTTGTATAGACTACCTGGCTCCTGAGTGCTCTCTAAGCTTTGTAATACATACCTGCCTATGGGGATGCTACTTGAACATGTTGCTGCCCATCCAAATAAGATTCCAGCTTTTAGTCACACCTTGAATTGGGAGCAGCATCATCAGAAGACCAAATGTCAGAAAAAGGTGAGAATTGTCCTTTATGTGTGAGAATAAAGATAGCAGCCTGCCATGTCTGCTCCAAGTAGAGATTCATTGAGGGTCCTAAGGAGAATGTGCAGAATATCTTCTACCTTCTCACATTTATTCAACCCAGTGAAGCCCGTGCTCTCAAAAGATTTAATAAATATATGCCTGCACAGTACTTTCTTGAGAAGGGAGACACGCCCCACTTGTTCCTCATCTTTGTTTCCAGCTAAGAGCATCACAGCCTTCACCAGGTTCCTCTTAATCTCTCAGAAATGCATTCCTCATAACATTTTTCACCTTTTTCCACCCTTTAGAAGAATGACTCCCCCATCTCTACTGCTGTCTTTGGACACCCAGAAACAATGGTACATATGAAACACAGAGATCACCTTGAAATAACCTACCTCATGGAGGTTCCAGCTTTACTCTTAGAAAGGTAAAGAAAATCCTACCCTCCTCCATTGATGACAAAAATAAAAACATAGTACTGTCCTTCAGAGGTCAACTAGTGTGATTGAGCAGAGTGTAAAACCCAGCACCATGCCAAAGGGAGGCTGGAGCTGCTCATCTGCTACTGATTCTGGATATATATTAGGTTGTAAAACCTGATCTATTTGTCTGGGTGCCAATTGCCTAGTTAAGCTACATTGCCCATGAACTCACCCAAATAGTCTTCAGCTTTCTTCAACTAACTCTCCCTTTAAATTCTTTACATGTATCAGAATCTAAAAGCGCATGTTTTCTTGGGTTTTGTTTACTTTCTGGTGAGCCTCCTATTTTGAGTTCATTAGATCATCAGACTAAATTGAGAACCAAGACAGATTTTTCAGTGCATTGAGGATTTTGTCTCCTCCCTGCAGTGTGACATTGTAGCCCATGTGGAGGGCTCCATAACCCGACACAGAACATTTTGCTGAAATTAGCACACCTGCTGGGCATTAACTACAGAGTAAATTCAATTGTACTTCAGGGGTATAAGACATGACAGACTTTGGTCTAAGAATCTTATGGTGTTTATCTATATGTGAAATGTCGTATTACATTTTTCAGCTTCTAAAACCCAGTCTGAAATTTGATATCTTAACATGATACAGAGATTTGGAGAACAGTAGGGCTGCCTGCACTCGCATCTGACCAGCCAATTGTATTTCTTCTTTTTTGTATGTTCCTGGTTTTATAAGGTAATGTATCACAATGAGAGTGTCAACTGCATCATGTTACAGCTGTGCTAAATCCTTCTTTACACAACGATGTCCATTATGGTGTCCTGATACTAGCAAGCTGAGTTATGAGCTGGACATGGAGTGCTGTGGAGTGCTGAAGCAGTCTGGCAGCCAGCCAGGGACATGGTACAGCAGAGTGTGCTTGGTGGAGTGCAGCAGATGACAGCCCATTGCTGGAAATTGCCGTTCTCTCGTGCCATGCTGTTATGATAGGGTGAAATGACTTGGCAAGTGGTGGCTGTGATTTTATGGTACAATTGAACTGCAGTATGAAGCAGGATGAAATAGCTTAATAGCTTTAGTTTGTCAGGATTTGACTTAAACTATTTTTTTTCTAGTCATGAAGTAAGTCAGAGTTATGTGGTTCAGTACTCCAGGAACGTGGCCATTTTCTTCTTCAGTTATGACTCTAGAGATGCCTAGGTATTTTTAGTTTACTTTTGCTTGTTTTTAGTTTGAATAAATAGCATGAATTTAGAGCAGATATTACCATGGGACTGTCTAGAATATGATATTTTAGTTCAGGAGAAGGAATATTAGTGTTCACACAATTTCTATCTGTAAGTGTCTTTAGTGGGCTTTCTACATTTAATACTGACTCATCCTTAGGTTATTGCTGTACATATGCACATGTCCTACTGAAGTAGCTAGGCTCCACTCATCATTTCATACAAACGCACCTTACTGGATCACAGTTGCTAATTCCTTCAGTGAATTCCTGGAATTGCAATCTGGGGTTAAACCATGACAACAGGAAAAAAAAATCTCACATGAATCCTAAGAGTCGTGGAAGAAGACCTTCATATGGCTCGGACCCTCTTGCCCAATTCTTTATTATACTATTTTACAATTAAAAACTAATGATTCTGCTTGTATGGAAGAAATATTTTCTTGAATGTAGATGAAGTTTAAGGAGATTAAGTTTTATGGGATTTATGGTTGACATTTTTTTGTAGATTGTTTCTCTGTGTGTTTTATTAAAGAGGATTTAAAGAAAACCACTGTAATAGACAATTATTTACATATTAGAGAATTCCCTGAACTGTGGAACATGTCTGTATCCTGTAATGCAGAAAGGAACAAGAAATTAAATATGAGAGACCAATTGTAGAAAGAGGAAAGTTTTTCTTCCAAGTAGGAGAGATTTAGTTCTTTAATCACTAAAGGCAATGTTATCATTCAATGTATGGATTGTGGAGTTTTTCTGTCTAATATTCCCAATAGCAAGATGTCACTGGGTTCTTCACCAAGTATCTCTTCAGTCTAACTCACAATAAAATATTTAACTAGTCTTGTCTAAAGCTAGCAAAAGCATGGGCTATGCTACTAAGTTTCATATCTGAAAAGATGTGAAAAGAGCATGGTATTTCACAAGAAGAATTTTAGACTTCATCTTTTTTATTTGGGAGAGTTTCCATTAGATTTTCTCAAAATGCCTGAAAATGTAGGAAAACATAATTTTTTTTTTTATTGTCCAAGTGTCTGGCAAATATTCTAGATTAGGAAGACTGCCAAAATACCCACATGCCATCATTATCCCCTCACTTTTTATCTCCTTTAGACATGAAAAAGCAATTTTCTTTCATCAGTGTCCTGACTGATGTCAGTAGAATATTTAATACAACAAAACTATCTAAAACTGTGCCTCATCAAGGTGCTGCTCATATTTCAACTGACATCTCCACACCAAATCCTAGCAATCTAATATACATCTTTTCATATTTAAAAAAGATGAAAGAAGCTTGAATCTTCTTTAGTGTGAAGAAATAGCCCAGCACTAATTTCACTCAGTCTGAAGAGAAAGAACATAGGAGACATAGGATGACCTTGTCCATGCCCACCTGTATGACCAGTTTTATGATCCAAGCTATCAAAAGCACATAGTAGCATAAACATTAGTATTTGTGTGACATCAAGCAATCACATGGCAAAGAATGCTAATGTACTGCAGCTGGAAACCAATAATCATGTTTAGAGAGTCTGTCCTATCATTTTCTGTTCTAACTTTCCCAGAACCCTAAAGAAAAATCAAAGTGGTTAAAAGCCAACTGACAAAGTAAGACTGACTGATGTCATCTACTTGGACAGCCTTCAACATGGTCCCACATGACATCCTTATCTCCAGATTGGGGAGACATGGATTTGAAGGGTGGGTTACTCTGTGGATAAGGAATGTGCTGGATGGATGCAGCCAGAGATTTGTGGTCAATGGCTCTATATCCAGATGGAGGCCAGTCGTAAGTGGTGTCCCTTGGGATCTTTCTTGGGAATGGTGCTCTTTAATATCTTTATCAATCACATAGACATTGAGATTGAGTGTAACATCAGCAAGTTTGCAGATGACACGAAGATGAGCGGTGCCATTGACAAAACAGAAGGATGGGATTCCATCCACACAGAAATGGACACGAGAAGTAGGCCTACAAGAACCTGATGGCAAGTGATGTACTTGTGTCAATCCCAGACATGGGAACAGACTGGGGAAGAACTCATTGAGAGCGGCCCTGCAGAGAAGGACTTTGGCGTTTTTGTGGATGAAAAGCTGGACAAGAGGAAGAGTTGTAGCTGCTCCATCCATTGAATGGTTCAAGGCCAGAGTGGATGGGGTCCTGAGCAACCTGGTCTAGTGGGAGCCCGTGATGGAGGTGGTGCTGGGGAGAGCAGGAGATAATTTATTTCCTGATCTCTAAGGTCCCCTCCAATCCAAGTTTTCCAATGATTTTATAAAAAGTCAACATTAAAGGTTCAATAGTTTTCTTGATGACATGAGGGCATTGAGTCTTTCATTAGTAAATTCGCAGATGATACTAAGTTGGGAGTGTGCTTTGATCTTTTGGAAGGGAGGAAGGCTCTGCAGAGAGACCCATAACAATTGGATGGATGGGATGAATTTTAATAAGTCCAAATGCCAAGTCCTGCGTTTTGGCCACAATAAACACCTGCAATGCTATAGGCTGGGGACAGTGTGGCTGGACAGTGCCCAGGCAGAAAGGGACCTGGGGGTTCTGGTACAGCCGACTGAACATGAGCCAGCAATGTGCCCTGGTGGCCAAGAAGGCAAATGGCATCCTGGCCTGTATCAGGAATAGTGTGGCCAGCAGGAGCAGGGAGGACATTCTTCCCCTGGACTCAGCACAGGTGAGGTCACACCTTGAATACTGTGTCCAGTTCTGTCCCCTCAGTTTAGGAAAGACGCTGAGACGCTTGAATGTGTCCAGAGGAGGCAATGAGGCTGGTGAGGGGCTTGGAACACAAGCCCTGTGAGGAATGGCTGGGGGAGCTGGGGTTGCTCAGCCTAGAGAAAAGGAGACTCAGGGGTGACCTTATCAAACTTCCTGAAGGGTGGCTGTAGTCAGGTGGGGATGGTCTCTTTCTCCAGGCAGCAGCTGACAGAAGGGGAGGACATAGTCTCAAGCTGCACCAAGGGGAAATATAGCTTGGATATCAGGAAAAAGATTTTTTACAGAAGGAGTCATCAAGAACTGGAATTGTCTGTCCATGGAGGTGATGGAGTCACCATCCCTGGATGTGTTTAAAACAAGACTGGATGTCGCACTCAGTGCCATGGTCTAGCTCTGGTGTTAGTGCACAGGTTGCACTCAATGATATTTAAGGTCTCTTCCAACTTAGTGATTCTGTGATTCTGTTTCACAAGAAAGTTTTAAAAAAATATTTTTTCTTTTTACAGCAATTATCTTCCAGATCTTATCATGCAAGAACTTGACCTCACAAAATGAAATGTAGATATGTTTTCTAAAAATTCTATGCATATCACTTGCTTAAACTGTTTTGTCATTAATAGCTGTTATTTATTTTTCTGGGTACTAAACTGGGATGATATTTAAAGCCGCTTTTAAACTTTTTCCTATTAATCTGTTTATTTTGTAGTCAATCAAGACATGTAGTTTTAATTTTGTTCCACTTAGATGTGGGTTGATTTCTACTTTTATGAATTTACTGAATACTGTGGTGTGCTTATATTCTCTTTTATCTTATAGTCCCACTTCATAACATTGTACTATTACAGGAACCACCTTCTGTGCTGCAATTTCTGTGCATTTTTGTGTTATAGCTGCTCTGAAGTTAGTTGATAAATTTTAGACTTAAAAAAAATTATATATACATATTCACACACATACATATATATGTATTTACTATATATTTAAATATATATTTACTATCTATATTTAATTTTAGTATTTTTTTTTTTTATTTTACATTTTGTCCCTTCCGAGACAGTCAAGAGCCCACAAGTTCTTGATACCAGTACAGTGGTATCATTCACAAGTATGCAGAATACTGAGCCCCTGTTCTGAACGTGGCACTATGTTCCAAACAGGAATGAAACTGGACTTGTAGCTGTCATTTCAGCAAAAACCACAGCACTGCTTTTGCTTCTTCAAAGTTTGCTTGCTAGATCCAAAAAGTTTGGACCATAACTGCAGAAGATCTTTAATTGTCCATGATTGTGGAGAGTTCATCCTGCAACTGTAACATGGAATCCAAGTGCACCACTATGTATTATCTGTACACAGAATCATGGAACATTAAACTTTGGAAGAGACCTTAAAGATCACCTCATCCCAACCCTTCTGCTATGGACAGGGACACCTCCCACTAGAACTGATGAATACATAATGTATAAATAGTTATATACCTATAAAATGTAAACTCATATACAAATAGATTAGCCAAGTCACTGTGTGGTCAGCCAGAATATGTAAGATGTGCCATCTTTAGGCATGAGTGTATATGTATGTTATCAGGATAAATAATTAGTGTTCGACTAGCAAAAGACCCAAAAAGTAACATGGAACAGTTTTTTTTCAATATACACTGCCATCCTGGTAGTAATGGTTTGTAGAATTTTTTTTCCTTTTAACTGAAAACATGAAATTTTAAACCAAACTATCCACAGCTTTTCTCTTACAATAGTTGCAACCATTGGGGAGTCTTGAATTTACTGTATTGAATGCAATATATTGTATCATGTAATATATTGTTGCTTAACTAAAAGAGTAAACTTAAAGCTGTAGTATTTTTTGCTGTTGGCAGGAAACCCAAATAATGCGCTGTGTGTGGCTTATGAACTGGCTGATATGTAATGTAAAAATATATAGGCATCATAAACAACCTTTTCTTGGATGGTTTCAAATTTTATTTGGCTTTATTCTATTTGAAATTGTGTACACAGTTCCTACTAAAATACATAGCACAGGATGAAACCAAATGTTGTCACAAAAATAATGCAGTATTTTATGATTTAATTCATGTATCACATCATAATGCCTCCTTCATAGATCCATCAAAGAACTCTTTGTTCATGGGAAAGATATTTCTGGATAGGAACGTATTACAGCAACACAGTCATTTTGAATTTACATTTTTTGACTACAAAAAGAAATTTTTTCTAAATACTTAATGAATTTAATAAAACATTTGTGGTATCAGTCCCCTAAAGTGCTTTCCAGTATTTATCTTATTTTTATTCCTGCATAAAGGTTGAGGAGTTTGTCTAAAAAAAACCCCTTTATTTAAAATTTTTGTTCCTCCTGGAACTAAAGGAGAATTATAGCCTCAATATTAGGTTTAGTGCACAGAGAAAGAAACAGAGCTTGAGACTAGTAGATTAACATACTCTATTCAGAAAAAGGAAATTGCCTTAGGAAGGATTTGAAACTTAATAAATCAGTATCAAGAATAAAACAGAACTCTTTATTGTTGTGTCACAAACCTTCTTAAGGATATACTGATGTATTTCTACTGTCCATATGCAAAAAAAGTAAAGTGAAATGGTGATTATAATAGCAGAGAAACAATTTTTCTTGAATATTCAAATAGATAGTTTTCAACCAGGAATCTGTTGACATCTATTTCCAATCATCTCATGAAAACCTAACTGTAACAGATGGCATCCAGCCTGCCTGATGTGAATTTTACCTGCTGTATATTCACTGTAGATTAAATATGCATATTAAATCTCTGATACCCATCTCTGTGTGCTTCTACATACATATCTTAGCCTATCTATTCTTATCTTGAATCATATTGCTTGTAAAAAACCTACTCTTCTGGCATGATAATGCTGGTGTAGTACAAATATTTTATACTAGGACATTTTCTTTCTTTCTTTCTTTCTTTCTTTCTTTCTTTCTTTCTTTCATTCATTCATTCATTCATTCATTCATTCATTTTTTACATTTAATTTCTAGGCAGAATTTATGACCTCTCTGGATATTTCAGTTCTTCTAGGTGAGCATCTCTCATCCTTCTGGACCCTCTCAGAAGAATCCTTGGCACAGTTACAGCATTCAGTCCATTTCTTTTTGACCAACACAATTTTTCTACTTTCTCATACTTTTGAAAGAATTTTAATTCCTTTTCTTTCATTTTTGGGCAGACTATTTTCATTTGCCTCTCACTTGATATTCTGCTACAGCAACCAAGACCTTTCTCCTTTCCTTTTTCCATCTACACATTCTCCTACTCATTCCCATGTTGTCGGTGTTCAGCATTCCTCCCTCACCTCACACACGTGGAGGTGTTATCTCTTATTCGCCTCCTTTGATTGCAACAGCCATGAAAGTGCTAGAGCAGGAAGGATGCCAGCATTTTAACTACTGTGTTGTCTAAATCTAAGCAGATGGTCTTCTAATCTCCTAGGAAGGGGAGGCTCAAATGTGTGATAGTTAAATTCTTTGAGGTGAATTTGTAGAAAAATGGAGGGTTCTGAAATACATTGTGCACTGAGGGCAATGTTTTGAAAGGAAGCTGAGAGATAATTCTACTTTCATTCCTCCCTTTCTTAGGAGCTTCGGTCTAAAATTTAGCCATTCCAAGGTGAGGCTTTGGCCATTTTAATTTCACATAAACCTGACTAATATATGTCCAGGATGAAGAGCACTTCATCCTTCCTACTTAAAATCACAGAAGCTTTCCTCAGTAAATAGCGTCCATCTCCCAATGTCACTGGTGCATAACCTCTCTCCTAGGGTTCCTCTCATCAAGGACTACTTTTGACATAACGTGGTTGTATAATCTTGCCTCAAACTTCTGAGAAAAATGCTAAATTGTGAGAAAGAGCTGTGAAAAAGTACTGAGCTGGAAAAGAAGGGTAAAATGATAGGCAGAGGTAAGTTTGCTGAGACAGGGATAGTTGGCATCTCTACGATTCCAAGACAAAAACACTGATGTGGGAAGGATAAAGATGGTGCATCAGCAGTACTGAGGAGTACCAGTGGAGGCTGAATGGCCAGGACACACTTGCTGCATGATTTACAGCTGATGGTATCCTCTTTTATTTTCTTCCTTTTTTTTTTTTTTTGTCCGCATTTTCTGTTGTGCGTAATAGCCAAAAATAACTGGTTTAGACTCTTCCAATGTGTACATCTGTCCTGCAATGTCTTTGTTCATGGCAAAAGCTGTCTGTTCATGGTAAAACACAGTGGCACTGAGAAGGCAAGTTACAGACATCAGCTGAGCAAAGGCATCAGCCCATCAGTCAAGCCAAAATGTCAGGTGATGATTAACCAAGAAGATTTACATAATAGCTACTGAGTAGGAAGATTTTCCCTAGAAATAAACATTACTGAGAAAAATTTGGGCCATAAAAATTCTTAGCATATGTAAATGGAGAGCTGAACACTTCACTATCATTTTCCTCTCAGTGATCACTAGACCACTATGCCACTAGTACAAATAAGAGAATGTTACACTAAGAAAGCAAAGCAAAAAAAAATTACTTTGTAAATTCAATTAAATTACCGATATGACCCTCCTTGCCCCAGTCTGTTAAAAAATACTGATGGAATTTATAAAGTACATTTTCCCACTGCAAGCATATTGTACCTTCATGGTAAGACTCTGGATTCAGAAGTTTCTAGGCAGACATTTTTCCCTCCTGTATCTGCTATCACATCATCCATGATGATTCAGGTAGCCACTCTCATCCACAAGTCCACAAATGAAATCCTCTCTGTTAGTAGCAAGGACAGAACTCTGGTTCATTCAAATTTTTAAAGTCAAATGACCACATAGATCCATGAACAACTAAGTATTTTATCAATCCTTTTTGTGTATATTTTAAATAATGAAGATTTGTGCAAGGCAGTATTGCACCAATGACTGAGGCAGATTTCTGTAGGATACACTTATTTTAGCACTTTATACTAGTTCCTGCCCTTACATTCCTGAATAAATCTGAAATAATTAACTTGGTATTAAATCACATCATTACTTTTACTCCTCTTTTTATCATTTAGGGAAGCTCTTTTTTTTGGGCAGCCAGATGAGACAAAGCCTTTTGCGTTTTTGAAGACAAATGTACCCAAATGAACATATGTGACTACAAAATGAAAAAAAACCACAAAACAAAAAGCAAATGCACAAGTCCTCTTTGAATCCCAAGTCAATACCTACAAAGCCTGGAAAATAATGAAAATAACAGAATTCAACTTTTATTCCTTGTATCAAGTAGTATTTCCCATGAGGTTGTTTCTTGAAATTTAAAATTTTACCATGATAAAATATTGCATGTTCTATTCTCTTTTGCTATTTAATATATATGTTATGATCTGCCTCTAGAAAAAGAATATATCTATTAAATGACAAATCATTTTTGTAAGTGTCTGATGGAATTCAGGTGATTTTAAGTTGTTCTCTGCATTTGAGGCCTAGGTTTGTTCATATACTCTGAATATTTTAGAATTTATTATATCATAACATTGTTTTTAAATATAACATTTACATGGCTATGTGCAGAAATACACTTTTCTGGTACAACGATAATTGTGAGTTTTCTAACATTCTGGCAATTTTAACAAATTTTGAGGTCAAAATACTGGTCAGCGGTTTTCATGCCACATGTTTATTTCATAATGAGTATCATTGAAAGAACAAAGGTTGTTTGAGAAGTCTTTTTTAGGCAGTGCTGACTGGAGGGGGGAACTCGAGCAGTTCCTTGGGATGTAAGGTGAACAGCAGACGTGGAAAAATGACAATGAGTTCAGTGTCTGACTGCTTGCATCAAGAGGAATAGCTTGAGAGGGAAAATACACAGCTGGTGTGAGCAGCTGAAGCAATTCTGGACAGGAACATAAAGGAGGAGCCGTGGTTGTAGGGCTTTTAGCACAAGGGAATAGATATAACAGAGATCCATAGTGAGAAAAGATTCCTTCTTTGGCATTCTTAAGAGAAACAAGAAATCCTGATGCCATCTTTCCCATGTTCTTGAGCACCTTCAAAACCTCCTGAATAAACCGTGGCTGTGCCAATGTTATTCTATATAACTGGATTTTTTTTAAACTCTACTTTACTTTTTAAGCTTGCAAAATCTGAGACCAAAGAAACTTACGCTGCTTTAAAGGACTGTTACTGTCTTCTGAAGGTCAAGTACACTAGGCTTATGTAACAACATAATTAAGAATGAACTTACTGCATTAGCTCAGATTCTTTTTGTGTTCATTTGTGTGATCTATTTTCTTTTCCAGTCATCGGGGTACTGGATATCTTCACCATCTTTTGGACTTCTATCTTCACAGCATTCTTGTGAGCTGCTACTCAGCACTGGCAGGGCCACTCCAGTGGCTGCATCCACTTCTGAGCTCCCCAAGACAGGAGATGTGGAGCTATTAGAGAAAGTCCTCTAAAGGGCCACAAGGGTGCCTGCAGCCCCTCTCATATGAGGAAAGGCTGAGGGACCTGGAGTTGTTTTGCCTGGAGTAAAGAAGTCTTAGTGCAGGTCTCATAAATATGTACAGTAATTTCACGATTATAAGCCAAATATTTTTCATTGAAGAATCCAGCCTACCCCAGTAGTGCGGCTTATATTCAGGTGCGGCTTATCTATGGACAAATCCCAGTGAAATGCCAACCCGGAAGTGAGAGCCGGCTGGGGAGGGCACCTGGGGCTGCCTTTAAAGGCTTCACTGGTCCATGAAAACTGTTTGCAACTTGAGCACCTGTCACCAATTTGTGTCTGTTACTAATTTGTTACTTTGTTACACATGGATCCTCGCTTTTATTTAAAAAAAAAGAAAAAAAGAAAAAAAAGGTGCGGCTTATAATTGTGAAATTACTGTATAAATATCCAAGGAAAGGAAGTAAAGAAGATGGAGTGAGGCTCTTTCTAGAGGTGCCCAATGAAGGACAAAAGGCAAAAAAAACCACAGGAAGATCCCCTTGAACATCAGCAAAGGCTCTTTATCTGAGATGGTGAGCAAGCACCAGTGGAATTTGCCCAGAGATATAGTGGCATCTTTATCCACAGAGAAATTAGAAAGTCATGTGGACATGGTTCTGGGCAACTGGACTTATTTTAAAAAGTGGCTTGCACCAAGTGACTTTCAGAGGTCTCTTCTGACCTCAACCATCTGTGACTTTGTATGAGAATAGTACCTCATGGTGTTTCTCATTTCTGCATTTAAGAATCTCAGCAGTAAGGATGGGATCCAGACTAGCATTCACCATCTCGTTTTCAGTCTGACCTGGAATATCCCTTAGTAACTACAGCTTACCGATATGTGACCCTTTTCTGTTCATGTACGAAGGCTGAAATCAGAGTAGGAACTTTTGACCTTAATATTTATATAATATGCTTATATTCCCAGCTTATAGGAATTACAAAAAATCGAGGGTGGGGAGAATTTGCTTTATTTGGGTTGGGTTTTTGTTTGTTTGGTTTGTCTGTTTGATTGTTTTAAATCTTGTGCATTATCTTTTCCATTTGGCCTCTGAATTCCCCCTAATCCCTCATGCCCTCAACTGCTGCTCCCCAGAGCCTCCCCAGTCCCTTACTGCCACTTGTCACCTGGCAGAAGAAATAGGTAGATCCCAGGGCTCTGTTTGTCTGCTGTGGAGGACAATCCCGTGTCCTAATTCTGTCGCACATGCCATGAGCTTACTATCACTGCTTATTATAAACTGTAGATCTGCATGTTGACTTGTAATAAGATACCCCATAACCGTAAGGCTTGAATATAGGTGGACCAGTTTTTAGAGACAGTGCACTTCAGCAGCTCTCATTGACAACAGTGATGGCTTTTTTTGTTAAAAGGTGTGCACAATACACTTTCAAAGCCAAAACACAAGAGAGCATTTAAAAAGATGACTAGGCTTAAAAAACACAGCAAAATGACTAAAAAACAATAACAACATTACCAACTGATTTAAACTTAATTTTCTGAAAAAAAAAATTGTATTTTGAAGTTAAGCAGTGAGTGCATGAAACCTTAATCATCACAGACATACCACATATAAATAAACATGTATTCAGATGTATATGTTTCCATCAATCTGCCTTTAGCAAAGTGAGCCATCTGCAGATTTGATACTTGATATTTATGATTTTATACTTTGATTAAAATGTGTATGTTCATCCAGATATGGCATTCTGATGTAATCTCTGCTACAGTAATAAAGACTCTCTACTACAATTTACTCTAGTTGTTTGTCACCTTTTTCAAGTAGCAGACATTTACAGCTGACTAGCTCTGAATTGCCTGTTGAAGCAACACTAAGTATGGAGCCCACAATCTTAATTTAGGTCCCCAAGTTAGATGCCAGAAGTTAGATGGTGTGAATACCCCCTTCAGAGAACGAGCCATAAAAGGGAACAGCAGCTATGTATAGAATGCAAAGAAGACTAATATAAATGTCCTGAGCAAAAATGCTCTCTGACTATATTTGGCTAGTGAAAGCTTGTTCCAGGGAGTTACTCACGCACTGCAACTCCAGTGAGAGCTCCAAGAGAAGCTCGGCACCTCCCAGCACTGGGCCTTAATAGACTGAGCATTTCTATCTGCAGCTGTGCTCTACCTCGCCTGATCTCAAGCAGAGTTGCTACAAGAACAGGGATTACACATCATTTTCCTCTACAGTACTTTGAATTATTTAATCAACGTGCTTTATTCCACAAGCTGTTCCAGCCATGCTTGTGAGGGTTTAAATTAGAAGATTGCACTGTTACATGAGCAATCCTTGGAGGAACAAAGCGCCCGGCTGTATTCTCAGTTAGAAAAATGCCATATTCTGCTTAGACCCGTCGCACAAATGATGGTTCCTGGTCTGACATCTGACATATTATTCTAATATTCTCCCAAGTTTCATTATAATGTCACGTTGATCATACTGCTGATAGTAAATTTTGGAGCTGCTCACTTCCTGCCAGCAGGTATGGTAAGAGAAGATCCAGCTACAGCTGATACTAGGCATCTGTCATTACAACTGTCTGAAAGATAAATACAATAGAGGTTTACTGGCCAGACAAAAATTCCCAGACTTTTTAGATTCTATGCTGTGTCTTGACATTATTATTAATGTTAAAATGGATACTTCAACTGTGATCAAGAAATGGGATTTTTAAAGTAAAACAATTGCAAAAAAGGATGCACACCTTTCTTATTCTAGCAGTATCATTACATCTCTTTCACCATCAACATTAGTGACCATTTTCAATTTTTAATTCTACAGAGCTCATACTACTATTTATAAAACACTCAAAGAGTATTTCAATAGTAAATGCAATGTATTTTTAATCTTTAACAAAATATTTTTAATTCCACTGCATGATTTATTCTACTTATAATGATTTCTCTTAAAACTTAAACATTTACCCTAAGTTAATTATTACTTTCTGGTGTTCAGCAATTTCAACTGCTTAACAAACAAGCCTTAACACGTCTTTCAACACATATTTTCAAGGCAAGAATGTAGTGTAAAGGGGAAACACAGAAACTACAAACAAGCTTGTAATGGTGATTTAAAGCATATTTATTTCAACATTAGTCCCAGAATTTCAGGACAGGACCCTATTATTTGGGTTCAACTGAGATTATCAATTTCAAAGTGGCTTACTTCAATTCAATATTTAGAGACTGTTGCCAAAGGACCTCTTTAACTAAATCAGAGGCCATGTAAAATACCAGTTGTTTTGAAATATTTATCTAAGAAGAGTGTAACATTGACTTGGGCAGAATACTATTGAAAGAGAAAATAATAAATGCAATGAGGTGCAGATCCATAAATGGTGTGTGCAATTTTGAACTGAATTAAGAAACAAATGACTTGTAATTCTGACTCACCAGAGGAAATCAAGGAAACAACCCGATCTGTAAGGAGGATGAGCCATAGTTTCCTTGTGCTGGCCAGATACATAGGATTTTTAGCCAGCAGCAGCAGTTCACATCACAGTATCACAGACACTGCTTTTTAGTCTCATATTTGTCACTGCCTTCCTCCAAGATAATAACTACTTCATTTCTCTCACACTTGGCATCCCCTCATGTAAAATGAGTTGATATTTTTACATATCTCTCTAATGTCAGGAGAATATTTTTGAAAAATATTCTGAGATCCATTTACATAAAGTTCTAGAAATGCTTTATTGTATACTAGTGCACAGAGAGAAGAAGTTTCAAATATCTTAGTAGCAGAATTTGATAAAGATTTAACCTAAAACAAAGATTGTATCGGGTTTCTGCATTGTGTATTGTTGACGTTTATAAGAAGTGTCAATTGGAATACTTCCAGCAAAGTATCACCCTCTGGACCAAGTTAATCTCTCACCATTCACCCTGAGAAGAAGATCTCCACTTTTTTTTTTTTTTTTTATTATTATTTTTTTTTTTTTTTTTAATTTTTTTTTTAGATTAAATCAGTTGTGTTTTTCCTTATAAAAAAATATTTAAGTTGTACAGGATTTCTCAAAACACAATGAGATTTCAGCATCAAGGAATTAGATCACATGGAATATTTTTTTTCTTTCCTTAACGATGTCCAACAAAATGAACAGTTCACCCCGTCTGGTCTTCAGCATCATCTTCTAGGATTTTCAGGTATTAGCTTTAGAAATTGCTTCCTGTGATGGTATCTTGGCCATGATACAGGTTTTCATAAATTCCTAGTTCATAAACCCAAAACAATCTCAGCAGTCATTATTGCTTACATAATACAGATTTGAGGGCTTCCCTGAGGTTAGTTCTTGTTCAAATGTGGTTCAGAACAAATGATTGTTACCACAACCTCAGTACTGTCACGAACAATTTCACTTTAGGTTTTATTTCATAAAGAGAACACATAAAGCTTCCCCGGTCCTTTAACATGTATTTTGCTTTTCACTTGCTTAAACACTTTATGAAATTTCTCTGTACTCTTTCTGTGTCAATATTCTTCATGTAGTTTTCAGACGGGTACAAAATCACTGGAGAATTCTATCAACATCAAAGACTGAATAAATGGAAAAACTTGACCTATGGATTGACACAGGTCCATGTATTAAGTCTGAGGACTTTATTTGGATTTTGCCACTTTACTTTCAATAAAATGTAAAATTTATTTCAACATTTATTAGTACTCTAATTTCTGTTTGTTGTATAATTGTTGTATAACTTTTCCTGTAAGTTTATACTTCCCAGTTTGGCTTCTTTACTCTCCTTAGATAGTGATACAAGAGCAATTATTTTCCATGCCTTTCTCTAGCTGTTCCAAGGAAAATAAAATTCACCAGCAATAATCCAGAGAGATCCCTGATTTCCAGGCTCTTAGATGCAAGTTAACTACAGATGGTAACTAGTAATTGTTAACTTCAGTAGCTTCTGTTTAACCTCTATTTACAATTGAAGCATAAAATGCTTTTCCTTATCCTCTGCTGACATGAAAGTATTTGGCTTTTTCCCCAGAATAGAAGTACTTTTTGAACTGCTTTTTTTTTTTTGAGAATTATTACTATGCTAAACAATTTCCATTTTGCGCAATATGTACTCTAAAATCATACCTGTATCATAATTAAGCTACAGTCCTGAGTTATGTTAATTCATGAAGTTATGCAAACCAGTTTCAGATATTTCAGGTCAAACCCATGAAGCTCTGTGCATCTTTGTGAAATAATGAATATTCTCTGCATGACAGGCAATCCTAATTGATAATCAGTATCTCAGCAATCAATATTGCTGGGAAATTAGGAAGTCTTAAATAAGTTTTTTTATGGGTGCACATGCATACACACAACACTTGCACAGTCACTTTCCTTTTATATCTATGACTGACAGAAACTGAGCCCTCACCTGAAAATATCCTTCAAAACATTTCAAAGCTTAGAAGTTTTACAAGAAGTACAGAGATGTCCCCATTTTCCTTCCATATGCCGAGGAGATGTGAATAATTAGTTCAATTTATAGGTGTCTAGTACCTAATGCAAACATTCATAGTTATTATTTTGATTTTATAGTAGTGTTGCATTTGCAATAGACACATGTAAAGGTCTACATGAAGTTCAGGGCTTTAGAGATATTGGAATATGAAAAACAAATTCTAATCAGGATATGTAGGAAACATCAACACATTTATAATATCAAAGAAACACCCCAAATTAACTTGAAATAAGAACAAAATAAGAAACAGACAACATTCAAATGTCTCTAGGAAACACAATGCCATACAATTTAGAAGAAAACTAGAATAGATAACAATAGCTAGAAGCCAGAATGGTTTAGGATGCACCTGTGCGAAGAGTTTTTTTCAGGTTGCTAAATATAGGAGATACATTCATGATTGATATAATAAAAGATCAGACCTTTTACTTCAAAGAATCTAAGAGGTATAAATAGGAAGAGAGGAAAAAAAAAGCCTGTGTGTGCACATGTGGTTTCAGTTTATGAAGATGCAAGTCCTTCTGACGCACAAGGGGATAAAGCTCTTGCAGGCTGCAGTGCTCAGAGGAAGAAACTCTGGAACTCTCTGTGTCTAATGCTGGACACTGTGTATTCTACTTTCTTTAATGGCATGGTTGTACATATATCATAGCCTACATTTAGGGGCAGATATGACTTCACAGTTTTATTGTTTTATATTGTTTAGACAGAATGCCCTTTAATGAGGACATAAGACTGTTACTGGAAAATTCTTGAAAATCCATTTATCCTGATAAAAATTATATCAGACATCTGCATGTGGACTGTCCGGTAGTTTTGTGAAAAGCACTTCTCTGTAAGCGGTGATGAGATCAACACAGCATCTTAAGGAAAACTTGAAGTTCAAGTCTTTTTCCTTTGTCTTTTTTGCTCAAGTCTGTTTGTAATGGGCTCCTTACTCCTTAGCAGGAATTCAGAATAGGGCACAGTCAGATATACATGATCTTTATAAACTGGTAAAACATACTCAATGTTCAAAACACTTTACTGTTTTTCATTATTTTAAACAATATTTAAGATGTGCCCAAAATAAACAGCATTTTGCAGAAAATTACTCAGGAAGAGGGTCCCCTGAAGGAGGCAGCTGCTGCAGCATAAAGATGCTATCTAGGTGAGTGAAAGCAGCTAGCCGTGGAGCAGATGAAGCCAGCAGGGAATACTCATTGGCAGTGCCTGAGTGCTGGATGACCTTTGGCTGCCTCTATGATCCCAAAGCTGCAGTTCAATTTTCCATTTCAGCTTTACCCAGTGAACAAGGTCAGCCTATACTGTCTGTGACAGATTGATATCTTAGATGCACGGACATTTCAGGGGATGCACAGGGTTCCCTTACATAACCCTGCCTTCTCTTTGTGGGAGCTTTCTTTATTCTCTTTATTAAGCTACTGTTCATTCCTTTTTACATTACGTATTTTCAAAAGACGAAATAAAAGCAATATTTTAGCTGATTTAGGGACATCTTTAATGATGTGATATAGCATTTTTTTAGATTTTTTAAAAGCTTAAAATCCTTGCAGCAAAAGGATGGCATGAATTAAAGTTAAAATGTTGACTGATGAAGTTGTTATATATCACTTTTGTGTGATGTAAAATAATTGTGGCTGTTTTCTCAAGAGCTGTTTTTTCATGAGACTGAATTACATCATTGCTTCACAGAAAGCATTTTTCTGCATGATCAGGAGACAGACAGGGTGAAAAAGAGATGACTCTCAGCAGCCAATGGGAGATACTGCTTCTTAGCATTACTCCATGAAGACATGCTCCTAAGGGCATGTTTAATTTTGAGCATCAGTGGTCCCACTAAAACGTTGAAGACTAGTCACGGGATTAGAGTTCCTTTAGGATGTCCTTGTACATTTGGGACATTTGGGGGACAACGGCATTTGCAAGTAGGTTTCTCTCCGCTTCCTTCTCTCATCCTTCTCTTTCACAGGTTTATAATGCACCTAAACCAATATCCTCTATTCAGTTATCTCTGCTCCAAGCAACCTAAGCACATCAAGGACAGCAGTCACTTATCTTAGTGTGTACCTCCACGTGCATTGAGAGGGACACTGTGCTCACCCCAGAATCACTCTATTAATGCCTCCAGCAAGGGCAAAGACTTTGTACACCAGAGTGATGTTTCTGACCATGTATAACCTTTTCCTTCCAAAACTCAGGTTAGCTGGTTAAACAGAAATAAATTCTGTCGTTGACAGTGTAGCACAGTATTTTTTAACTACAGCAAAAATAATACTTGACAGTAAAGGAATTTCATGGTGGAAATTGCTGAAGCTTATTTAGTAAAGGTTTGATTGTATCCGCAAGGTTCAGTCATTTCTTGGATTGCTATAGAGTTCTGGCCTTAAGAAAGAAAACAGGCCATAGCAAAAGGTTTCAGAGAGAGTAGCTTTTGTACCTTCATCTACAATTACTTTTTTCATCTGCCACTGCTACACAGTGTACAAGAACATAAAACCACAGCTCTCCCTCATAGAAGGAGAGGAGAGGATGGCGAAGGGAACGTGAGGTCTGTGTGCAGAGCCAAATTTTCTGGTAGACAGAGCAGGTGAAGGCAGGGGTAGAAAGGTTGTTAGCGTATGCCAGCTGTGCCTTTAGAGCTCCAGGACAGGATATAAGCTAATTGCAAACTGACCTGAGTGGCTGAACTGCACTGACAGACAAAAAACCCTATTTGTTGGTGTGATATTTATATAAAAACAAAATTAAAGCTGTTTATAGTGGACATAATACTGAAATGATCTGCTAGAACTGAAACACTCAGGTATCCGTTCTGTCTTAATCAATCAAGACACACCAAGGTCATGCCTCGGAAGCAGCCTACAAATTAGAACCTGTTTCCTTCCTTACAAAAGCTGAAGAACATACATACAGAAGACAAAAACCTGATGATTTCTACTACTATCAAAGTACTACTTAAGGCTTTGAAAATTCTTGACTATGCTGCTAAACTGAGAACATGGCAATATTGACATTTATATTATTGGCAAGGTTAATTTAGTGCACCCATTCTCAGCCCAATTCTTCTCCTTACAAAGGGTTCTGGGTAAAGGGTTGTGAGAAATCGTGGGTACAAGAAACTTATTCTGACTGGGTGTCTAGCCAGGATCCTACATGAGGAAAATGCAGGAAATAAGCGTATCTCCTGTTATAAATTAATGGCTTTGCTTCAGATCTGAATCAGTCAGCTTGTTTGCAGACAGTGCTTGCTGAACACTCCTCTTTTATAAACCTTGTAGCAGATGTGTTCTTTTTTCCTCACTGTCCAACACTGTAACTGCCTCTGTGAAGTCTTTATTCCCTCTCAGCTTTCTATTTCTGGGTTTTACTGCTTCCTGCAGGTCTACTTTCCTCTTCTGCTGGCCACCCAGCAGCCCTGAGTCCTAAAGGAGGTGCAGTAAAAATCCCCAGAAAACCATGAAACTGCAATACGAGAGTATCAGATGTAAGTAGTGGTGTCTTGGAAAGGATAATGCCTTCCCATTCTCATAATCATTTTAGTTCCCTATGTGTAGTAGCATGGATTTCAAGATAAGAAACCAGGCTGATCATGTAGTCCAGGACTTTTCTGTAATGCAGGTAAGGTTGGTAAGTGCTGCTCTAGATGCATGTAACAGGAACCAAGTACAAGGTTTCTCCCTTGAACAAAGGCAGTTGGTTTTCTGCAGTGTTTGTCTGTCCTTCACTGGATAGATGAATACAGGGGTTCCTCAAATCCTTGCATGCTCCGTGGACTGCCCAGGCTCTTTCTGAAGGACAATCTTCAGACAATCCATCTAGTTGTGCCCACTGGCACACAAATTATTCAGTGTGCTTGGACTTGAAAACATCCGAAGAGAACATTGGTTCAAGATGCAGCATAGAAATAAGTTCCCAGACAGAATTTACAGAATGCTGAGAAACTCAGTCCCATTCCCTTCCTTTCAATGCCATCCCAGGCAGAAAGTAGCACTGTGGGGTATCACTGATCCTATTAATGCTGTTTGGCTCCTTATCTGCCTCTGGCAGAATGCATACAGAAATCTCTTGCTTAGTGACTGGTGGTGCTCTGACCACTTCGAGTAACAGTCTTTGAGACTGACAGCCTTCTGTGCCTGAAGGGATCAGAAATATGTCTGGGAAACAATTTGAATCCTAGCTCTGAAACTGCTTGCCTGTATGACATTAGACATATCAGTATCTTACCTCAGGGTGGTGTGTAGGTGACTGTGGAAAATAATAATGCATCATCCTAAATCCCCCAGAGACTGGTTCATACATCCTAAGCCAAATTGCCTCAGAGAGAAGACTTAAATCATATTCTAGAGGGTATTAAGCTCTGAGAGATATCAGAGTGTTTATGAGGTCTAAGCTGAAGACTCTTGCCAATTCTATTTTGAGAATAAGCTCTGCTACCTTTCAAGAAAAAGGTTTGGAATGACACAGAAAGCAACTCTGAGGAGGCCCCTTTTCTTTCCACTCTTTGCTACTGTTTTTCTGACAAATGATGTGACTCAACCCCAAAAGACTGTACTAGACTGAAGTTTCCTATGAGTGCTATATTGATCAAGGGTGAAATGCCTATCTAACAGCTCCCAATCATAGCTTGCTTTATGCTCCTATGTGCTACTATATATATTATATACTCTTTGTCCTATATATATTATTATTATTATATATTATTATAATATATTATTATACTGCTACATGTTTTTTTCCTATATGCCATAAAGAAGCTCTACCTGGTTTAGTAGAATTAGAAAAAAATACCAGCTATTCTTCTAGCTAGACCTATTTCATCTTATCTGAAAAGACTCAGCAAGTATAAAGGTATTCCTACTCTTTTAAAAAGTATGTTCTCTGTGCTTCTTTCAAGAAGCCTAAGGATAACAGATCTGATTCTCAGTAGATGAGAAGGATGAAAATTCAAGGAGAACTCTACTCTGTTGAGCATCAGAGGAAGGAAAGTAAGAATCTGAGATGTCAAGGATGAGAAAAATATAGACAGATAAATTTGAGAGATTAGAGAAGTGCCAGTGGAGAGCAGGGAAATGCTTGGAGTGACAACAGTGATGGGAAGACAGTGGGAACCAAAACAACTTTCATGTCCTTCAACCTAACTTTGTGCTCAGAATAGCTGCAAATGGAGATTAAGTTGCTGTGCTTCACTGAGACTGATTGCTATTTATAGACCCATATTTGTCCTAGTTCTGCAGCATTTATGCATTTTTTTCTTACATTAGAACAAACACTAAACCCTGAAAACATTTTCTCTCAGTGTACAATGCACCACAGAGAAAATATTTGAATTTTAAAAATGTTATTTTGATACAAAGCTATCAGTGATTTTTAATGATTTCTAGATAGGTAAAAAATATAAAGTTTTAGATTACACAGTGAAGAATTATAATTTGCAAAATATTTTAAAATGTTGAATTAATTATATTTAATATTTATTTAGGAAGTAAGTTTTTGACACTAAGAATTGTGCTGTTTATTTTCACAGAGAAAGAGAGAACTTTAATTTTATTTATTTTTCAGGTTTTCATCTTGCATCTAGAAATAAGCCTTGCTTTTCAAAAAGTTGAAAATTTCAAGGTATTCCTAATATTCCTTAGTGAAATAACTTGACAAATATAACTCCTATCAATTTACTCAGTGTCCTAGCTTTCATGGGTTTTTTTTGAAATTCAAGCTCATTTATGAAATTATTTAACCATATCCCATATCAGTTTTTAATCAGAAATTTTTATCGTTGTAAAAAATGAATGATGACTTGATATAGTTCTTTTCAAGAATCAAATATTGTGCATTCACAAGACAATAATTTAGTATCTTTCTGGAAACATTCCAGTAAGAAATGGAGGAGCTCAGTTTATCAGTAACCTGAACTAAAATCAAGCAATCATCTTGAAACCTTCTAAATTTAAATTTTCTGTTCACATAATCAGATTTTAAATAAATGATTTAATTAAATTTTATGATAGTGAAAAAGAAAAGAAAAATTATCTTTAGAAGAAAACAAAGAACAGAGATGAGAACAAAGAACTCAAACTGTGACAGGTAATCTGCATCAATAATTAAGAATGTAATATTGGCTTAAATGTTAGGTAAGATAAGAAAGGCTGAATTTGGCTGAGAAATGCATTCCAGGGCAACAATTTTGGTATCTGAAAGTATTCTAAGGTATTATTTGACTAGAATATGGAGGTGGGACTGGCAGAAAGGAAACACTGGAGCAGTAGGCAGGAGGTGAGAGGGGATAGTGGGAGTGACAAAGCTGAGGAACTAGATATGAGTACAGCCATGAGTAAATGCAGAAATGTAAGATGCATAAAGGCAATTGAGAGAGCTGCCTTAAGAAGATGAACAAGATGTAGTGCTCAGAGAGTTTAGATGACGAGGTATCTATAATAAATGACAATATGATAAATTAGGAAAAACATGGGTATTGTTTCCTATTTAGATGATTTATAACCTCAGAAGCCCGAAGGCTCATCCTGTTATTGTTCCAATAAGGGGACAGGGGTGGAAAAGACTTATGCCTTATTATTTGTTCTGCTGTGAGAGAAAATAGCTATAATCACCAATTTATACCCTCTATTTACAGCAGAAGGTTGTGCTGATTACTTTTGAGGGAAAAAAAAAAAGACATGGTCATTTGGAATGATGCCTAATGATTAAATAATGTAATAAACTATTGACGCATCTTTTCTCATGTAAAGAAGAGGAAAATGAAGTGTTACAATAGCTCACATCAGACATGAGACACAGCCAGCTCTTTGTACCCTATTCAAGAAGCACTCAGCTCTCCTGGCTGCGAATGTAGAGCCTTGGCACGCTCCCTACCCTGACTCACCCTACTAGTTCATTTCAGGTATTATGAGGAAAGAGACATGAGGCACAGGAAGATATAGGAGGACAAGGAATTGATCGAGACTACAAGGAAAAATAGAGAAAAGACTGAAAATAAAAGAACTGCATACATCTAAAGAAAAATTGCTTAAGCCAACTTAAACAGCATGTCTTGCCATCATAAGAAAAATGTACCCTTGGAAAAACGTACCCTTGGAAAAACGTCTTAAAATCCATCATTACTATTTTGCATGAGCTTGCAGGACTGTTAAATAAGCCATGTGGTAAATTGTGATGCCTTATTATAATCCTTAATTTCCTCTATGATGTAGGGATATTTATCCCTCTCATCTGTTACAGTCTTTTTAGTTTGAGAGTATGAGTTCCCTAAGGACTGAAATCAAGAGCCAGATTTCCAGATAGCATAAAATGTTGGAAACATCTTGACTCCAGCAGCACTTCTGTTTCAATGGTAGCACTAATAACTGGTCATGTTTTTTATATACTGCCTAACACTCTGCAGGGTACCACAACAATGATTGTCATTAAGAGTTCAGGAGAAAAAAAAATCTACACTATGGAGATACATTATTTTTCTACAAGAAAAAAAATATAATTTTTTGCATTATTGAAAAACAGTGAAAAACATGCAGTAATTTAGATTTGATCTTTACCAGTGTTTAGATGTGTGTCTTAAGTAATTTTCCTAGAAAACTTCTCATTTAAAAGTCTACTGTCAAAACATTGATGGTGTTCTGGACTTTTTGATCTCTGTGAAAAATCCACAGAGATATAGTAAAAAATCTAGAAAATTTGCACGTAAAGTATAGTTTAAAATTACTTTTATCCTTCCCATGTTATTACATCATTTTGAAGATCATCTGTGCTTATGTAGTCACATTAACAAAATAATTTTGAGGGGGGAAAAAAGCTCCCCAATCATTCCTTATAAAACAGTTATACTTTCATGCTAGTTTTATAACTGGCTCCATAATAAAGCACCATAGAAATACTGCTGAAGGATATGAGGTCTTTTCAAAACAGTTTATAGGAATGGATGCATTATGTCCACTTGGCATAATACGGGATAACAATCAGGCATGTAATTGAATATTTTTCCTTTAAAATGTTTTTAGTCCAAAGGGAAATGTAGAAATTCCATTCTTTAACCTGACTGTACTATAAAAGGCAATCTCATGAAGAAAATATCTTGTAATACATTTTACATGCAAGATATGTTTTACAGTGAGACTATGGTATACAACATGTGGTGACCCCCCCAAACCCTTAAATAATAAAATAAAAGGATAGAAGATGACCTCTTTCTGCTCTCATATATTAATGGATTTTTAGTTATAATGCTAACACAAATAGAGGTCATAAAACGCTAAGATCCATAAAATGCCTTACTGTAACAGTCATATGTGAGGAATTTGTATGTTAACATTACATAAAAGTGACCTTCCCTTTAATTTACTGGTATTATCATTTCCAGTGGGAATGACCTCACTTTGAGATATCTTATTAAATCACAGCATTTTAGAAGACACTCTCGCATTTGCTTCTTAATGTAATTTTTGAGATCTTGTAACCCAATGACTGCTATAATAACTGCAATGCTTCCTTTTTGCATTTATAGGTGACCTACTCACATTGCTTGCTCTTGAGAGCAAAATGAACTGACCCTCCTACAGCAATTTTTATTGTAACAAGAATTTTCTACTTCTTCACCACAGCATAACTATTTTAAATAGCCTCAGCACTACATTAGAACATTCCATACCTGAAGGATATAAAGTGAAAAATTCTGTTGAGTATAGTAGAATAAACATGCAGCTATGTAAGTGAATTTGTGTTTTTTTATCAAGGTCAAAGACTGAGCAGAAGCAATGTCCTAACTTTCTAAATCCTTAGGTTTTGAAACTGAGTTCTAATATTTACCAACCTATAATTTTATATTGTTTCTTGGCCAATTTAAATGAGAAGTAGACCCCGCAAAAATCCAAACAAAAAATAACCAACCAAACAAAATCTCAAAAATACAACCATAAACAGAGACTCACAGCTGTTCTTACTCGTATTTCAGGTACCTCTTGTTTCCTCAAAATGTTTACTTTTATTAGCCTATTTCTCTACAGAGCAGGGGAGCAATAACTCTACAGAGTCATTTACTTTCCTGAGTAACCTGAAAGGGTGTATGGACAGAAGGAAAGACAACAGTGTAGCTGCCTGGAATATAACACGGATTGCCTCTAGCAAAGGAACATAAGGAGCTAATTACCTTGAAGGTGCAAACTAATCAAGTTAGGGTGATAGCCTCCCACATTATTCACATGAATAGCTCAGAAGAAGTTACTGAAAACAGTGAGAAGTTGCTGATGAAATGGACAACAACATTTCACAGCATATGCCCAAAGGGGCCAGTCCTCAATCCTAAAACCCACTCTGTCTTACTGGTCCTGAAGTTCAGATGTCCCATCTAGCACTGTACCTGAGCTGAACCCTGAATGTAATTTAAAAAAAAATATGAAATTGTTCTTTCCTCACATGGCTTTTTCCAGCTTTTCCAGCTGTTTGCCTATCCCAAAATGTAGCAACTGTATGTAAAGCTTGAATAAAAAATATATAGCACTGGTATTGGTTCAGCTGGATTACTCTGTTTGCATGATGCAGTCTTTTGCACATACATGATTTAAATATTTAGGACAGAAAAGGATCATGAGAACCTCTCTGCTGGGGCTATCTCATGCCCAAAGGGCTTAAACCATAACTCCTTGAAAAAAAGGAGTGGACAGCACCTGCTTTGGATAGGCAGGTTGGCATCAGCTTCTTTAGATTAGTACTGTAATGCTGTTTGTTTGTTTGTTTGGTTTGTTTTTTGTTTTTATTGAGTTTTTTATACATTTACAAAAATATAGAAAGGTGAGGCTTACAGAAGTTTGGATATTTTTATATTTATAATAGTTTATTTTATATTAGCTTCTATTTATAATTACAGTAATTTCACAATTATAAGCTGTACCTTTTTCACTGAAGAATCCAGCCTACCCCAGTAGTGCGGCTTATATTCAGGTGCGGCTTATCTATGGACAAATCCCAGTGAAATGCCAACCCGGAAGTGAGAGTCGGCCAGGGAGGGCGCCTGCGGCTGCCTTTAAAGGCTTGGCTGGTCTATGAAAACTGTTTGCAACTTGAGCACCTGACACCAAACCCAGCTGGCAGTGATTCTGTTACTAATTTGTTACTTTTTTACACGTGGATCCTTGCTTTTAAAAAAAAAAGTGTGGCTTATATTCAGGTGCGGCTTATATATGGACAAATCTTATGGTATACCCAGAAACCATGACGTGCGGCTTATAATCAGGTGCGGCTTATAATTGTGAAATTACTGTAGATATAGTTTATCTTTCATATCAAAATTCAGTAAAGCGGATTTTTTTTTTTTTCTTTTTACAGTTTTGGTAATAAACTAAAAGTAATCAATTTTTTGCTGAACTTTTTGTGGTGACAAACTTCATTGGTGTGAAAAGTCAGAAATTAAAGAGCAGAATGTTATTTTTAACTGAACTCAATATGTATTAATTGTCTGAAAATAAGGAGTAAAATTTTTAAATGTAGCTTGATGTTTATCCAACTCTAAAGTTTCAAGGAGATTTAAAAGTATCTCAAAGATTTAATCACTTTATCAGAGATAAAGTTAATTGGAGATAACCTTCAGCCATGCCATAGTTCCTTTAAATTTTAATTCATCAATAATTTTGATTCATTAATAGCCTGATTTAAAATCTGTTGTATTCCTGAATACTTCTGTCTTTGGTACTCATTAAGTAAATGTGTACATGCTTTGGAAAACAAATGCGTTATCACTGGAAATTTTGTTGTTTATAAAAGCCAGTATTTTTTAAACAAACTTGGAAATAATGGAAAACCAAACTTTGTTTTTTAATTGGTTTTATTCACAACTGCTTTGCAAAAGTATTACACTGAAGAAACACAGGAAAAACAACTTTTTTTTCCTTTAAAACAGGTCAGACTCAGATTATTAGTCAAATGTTAATCACATTTTCAGCTCTGCCTTCATATATTGACAGTTTTAAATTTTAGTGAGCTACCATGCACTTTTAAATACCTAAAATATTTTCTTGATTGCCTGAAAACACCTACATCCCAAAAGAGGAAATAGTAGAAATGACACAGGAAAATCTGCATCTGTATCCTGGAACACCTCAGAAAATGCCACAGCTGGTTGATACTGGCTACATTACTCTCACTGATTTCAGTGCATTTTGAGGGCCACCTTGAGACCTTCTGAAAGAGCACGTTTGCAGTGCCAATAATTATGTTATGATTGTGGTAGCAGGCATAGCCAGAGCCTGGTGGATGCCTGCACACACCTGCCAACTCCAGTGAGCAGTCAGAGACAGTCTGAAAGTGAAGCAGGGGAAACCGAGGCAGGTCTGAGGCTGGAAAGTCAGTGACTCCTCACCGTGAGGTTTTCAGGACAGCTAGACCTTGGGGCTGTCAAGATCATGTGTTTCTACAGGTCAGCTACTCAGGAAGTACGGATTGCTCAGTTTGAGGAACCATACCCAGTTCATGGTTAGTTAACCACATAGATTTTCTGTAATTATATGTATATAAATGGTTATAGAAATTGAAAACAGCAGCACTGCACACATAATTTCAAATTTAATTATTATTATCTTTGTAGAGTTGCTAATTAATTAAGGGAAAATGTCTTTCTTCAAGATGTAATTTCAA
Source organism: Sialia sialis (assembly GCA_009812075.1). NCBI lineage: Eukaryota > Metazoa > Chordata > Aves > Passeriformes > Turdidae > Sialia > Sialia sialis. Next base: position 12,270,161 of record VRYO01000369.1, read on the forward strand.
TCTGAAAGAGACGCATTGGTTCATATTGAAAAATGATGCCCATAAAAAGCACTGATATGGACTAAATGAGAGCAAAATTTTATATTTCTTCTGCTATTTAGATCACTAGACCAAGTGTTTGACATGAGTGTGCATTTATAACTCAATGATTTTACTAATAAGAAAGTAATAAGTTTCAATGTATTTTTTTGTGGTACTAGTAAACCAAATGTTTGTTAACTTCAGTTTATCATTTATTTGATTCACACCATATTGTTAGATTCTGTTATGTGGGAGAACATGTAAACATCCAGCAGACGGTTTTGTTCTACAGTCCAACTCTGTATTCCTTTCACATGCTACAACATGGCTTTGCATGTGTCTCAGCACAAAATTGTGATCCACAAACAACAGTTTTAGAGTCTGATAGGAACATATTTTCCAGGAATTTACACTTGATTAATGATTGTAGCAGTAAGACAGAACAAGGAATAAATTTGATGATCTGTAGGAGAAGAAAAAAAAAGAAAAGAAAAAACCTAATAGCAGATCAGTGATGGACAACATATCTAGCTACTCATTTTTACAGAACTATTTAACACCTTTATTTGCTCACAGAGGTATATTTATGAATACCTAGGACTGCTGCTGTTGTGTGGCTTTCACATCAGAGTTTTCAGAACAACACATAGAGGTAAAATCCCAAGTGTCAATACTCCAGACATTAGACAGATCTTCAGATCCATTTTGAGTCCATGTTTATATAATCAGAAAAATATTTTTGCCTGTATTCTTTTGCTAAGGTTCTGCAAAACTCAGCAAAACCTCAAAAAAAACCCCAACCAAAACCAAACTCTTTAACCAGAAATAATAATTGTTAGAAAATGCTTAAATCTACATCTCTTGTTATGCATGTCAATGACTCTACCAATGATCCAGTTTAAATGAAACAGAGTTGGCTTGACTGTTCTAGCCCCTGGCAAAGCAGTTAACCTTATGGTGCTGGACCTTCTGAATATTTTTGGAACTAAATATTTTCCATTTAGAAATCTGTCTTACTTTCTATAAGTGACTATTACAATTTACTAGCCATTTATTTCAGCTTTATTTTACTTTCAGCTAAAAAGGAGCTGTTCACTTAAACTGACATAAATTTTGTGCACAGACTAAAGTGGAAGACAGGAACCATTTACTTCAGAGAAATGTAGTATTATAGCTATGATTGTATTATCCCTTCAGTCTCTCAAAAGACCTTAATGTGCCAAAAATTATTAATTTTACATGTTTATCAAAATAACTATCATATAACACCAGTCTTAGAAAGGGGAAAATATGCATTGTCCAGGAAGAAGAACATTTAGTTTGAATTTCGCTGCACTTGACAACAGCAGATATACGATAATGTCTCAAATTACATTATAGGACATTCCTGTAATTCACTCTTTTTTAGCTTTAGAAACACTTTATTCTGCTGTGCCAGGCCAGTTATAAAGGATGAGAAAGGTCTCAAACCTGGGAGTCCAAGCCTTATTGCTTGGATGACCAAATTCAGAGCATTAGTCAAAGGCATACAGACTGTCTCCATTTTTTTTTGTACTCCAATGCTTTCAAAGGAAAGAGTGATTCAATTATCCATGCTCAAAATGCATCACAGACTTTTCCACATCTATTTACCAGGATATGGATTTCATGCCATGCAGGTGCCTAGTTCAGGATGCAAGTTAACTTTTCTAACATTTCTAAATGTTCTGGCATATCTTAACACTGCCACTTCAGGTGTACTTGGCTGGATGCTGCCTGAGTATGTAGTTGAACATGGCTTGGAACCATGACAGTAAGCAGTGATTTGTGTTTGTGCACCATGAAGAGGTAACAAGATAGTTGGACTTGAACTCCAGGTCAGATCAGTTATTTGCTTGTGTAGCACTGAGGCAGTTTTGCTGTTGTCAATCTGGAAACCTTTAGCAACACTAACATATGGGTTTGTGTGCTGTGTTTTATTGAGCATAAGAAATATGAATTATGAGCTAAGCAAGATTTGTTCAAAATTAGGACATGAAACTCCTTGAGGTGTGAAGCTACAGAAAGGATTATGACAGAGATTACTTTTTTTTTCAGTTCTTAAAAGAACTTTTTTCATTGCAATACAAAGCAAAGATAGTAAATATCAGTAATAACTCTGCATTTTACAAGACTCTGAGAAAAATCAATCTTAAAAGAACTTGTACCATGCAATAAAGCCTTCTTGATGGATTTAAACATTTTGAAATAGAAAGGCCTGCACTGATGTTTTTACATTAAACATAAATGTAGCTGTTTCCATGTTAGAGGATGTCAACTAAGAAAGAATGTAGGAGCACCACAATAGAATTCAGTGGAAGACCCTTGAGGAAGGAATTCAACAGC
>VRYO01000369.1:12273545-12345875 GCA_009812075.1 Sialia sialis
TTTCACTCTCCATTTTAGGAAAAGCTCCTGCCTTTTTCTGGCAATACCTGTCCCAGGACAGAGGAACAGCAAGATAGTATGTACATTAAAAAACAAATGAAAAAATAAAGAACTAATGCTACACTGGTCTCTGATTCCTGAATTCTTGGCTTTCCACTCCTCACCCCCACCCCTCGCCCTTCCCCCAAGAGCACTGAAATAAAATTAAAACAATGTAGATTTAAATTGTTTGTCTGTCCATTTTGGTTTCTTCTACTTCTTGACAGCTTTCATTTCTTCCTTGTGTTTTCCTAAGTTCAACACTCAGTAATTCACAAAAGCCAAAGTGCTGGTTGGTAAATAGAAAAGATGATGATGTGAGACAGCTCTTATTGTCCTTTTTGGGACTGAACGCAATGTAAGCCCACTGAACCTTAGTGCAAGAAGCTCTCAGACTCTAAGGGCTGGATCCATTTCACATCATTTTAATCATCCTAAAGTTAGTTACTTCATAAACTTCAGTTTTCTGTGCTCCCATTATAATCAAGGGAAAGAAACGGATACTCCCAGAGGGTAACGAAAACAATATGCACCCTCATGAGATGCCTTTTCCCTTCTTCAGTGTTTGAAAACTTTCATGATTTATGTAAAATATCTACACCCACATCTATTATCTTAATTGAGATTACCCTCAAGCTAAAACCTGAAGCTAAATGATTAAGTATGCCTTGAAATTGTACGTTAATAAGCTTATTTACATGTCTTTTTTTAGATTTCTGAGTATGAACTGAAAAGCCAAACTTCAAATGAATTACAGGCATAAATCACATTCCAGTAAATGTACTATGAATCATGTGCAGCTCTCTCGACAAACCTGTGCCCGCTCATATGGATGTGGCTTTGATAGAAACTTCTATCACAATTTCTATTTTGAGAAAAGTGAAAATATACTTCAAGATTGCTAGGGATATTAAAGTCTGAAACTTGATGTGATCTTGAGAATGACAGAGATATACTGACTCATTAATCTATTTAGGAGCCTCTTGTGTTCCTTGGTTTGTTATGAACAGGAATGTTATGAAAAGAAAAAGAAATCTGATTTTACAGCAGCTAAAGAGATTAAAAGAACAACCAATGGTTAGTTTAATTGGTTTTAAGTTATGGTCTTTCTATGACATTGACTTTGGATTTTTTTTGGCACTCTGTTTAGATGCTAGGTCACTGGATTATTTCAGCACTGTTGTACTGAATTTTTGAAGTGTATTGTGAGCTCTAAACGTTTTTTTTATGTTTTATTTTCCTAAAACATGCTATTTTTTGTGTACAATAAATACCAAATATCTGATTTTGAAATCAATGTAAAATTGATATGAAAATGTCATAGTCCCTGATTTGAACTCAAAAATACTGTAAATAATTAGGAAAGCTGGTCTTTTTGTGATAAAATGTTCAAGTTTATAGAGACAATTATTCTAAGTAAAGCATGCAGATTTAGAATTTCAGTCATTTAGTAGTTGGCCCTAGGATTCTGCATGTTTCAAAACTCAGTGCTGAATAGTAATAAATACAGAAATAAGATGGGATTTTTTTTCATTATCTAATGGCTAAAATTAATTTTAAAAGACTTATAATATTTTTATAAAGGTGAAAGTTATGGAAACATGATGAAAATGTTGGAGACATTCTTTCTGTAACTGGGTCCAGTTCCATGCTAGCCAATTTCACAGTTTTCCAACTTTGCATTACCTAGACCTCTGAAGACCTCACAGTAAGTTGGAAAACATATTGTGTCAAAGTAGAAATAGTTACTTGGACATACAGATTTTATCTTTCTGTAGTTTCTACTTTTATGTAATTTTTCTTGTTTCATTTCAACTGTTATGGTAGAACCTACTAAATTTCTTCAACTCTCCATATTTCTGATCTTTCTGTGAGCTCATATGCATCAAGATTTCAGAAGTAAACTCTCACTTTTGTCAAGAGTAGCTGTGGGATCTCTTAGTGAGATCAGCCAGCTTAGAGCCTAACATCACAGTATCTCAGGCTTACCCAGCCCTGAGTGGCCTAGCCTAGTCCAACCAAATCTGCCTCCATTTTTAATGTATCTCCCATTATTATGAAGTTAGCAATCCACATGTCCAGTGTGGTATGGTTCTAGTCTTACCTTAAACATTTTTTAAAACAAAGTTTCATTGTAGTGTATATATTTATAATATATGTATGTATATGTAAACTATGCCTATGTCTAGATTACTCAAGTTTGTGGCTGTAGTAGATTGTTTTGTTTCACAGGAAAAATACATTTTTTTAATAAAAGGTAAATAAAGGAAAGTTGTAGAAAAAGTAAGAAAAAGGGTGAAGCTCCATGCTGTCTGCATGAAGGGAAATGTGTTGATATCCTGTGAAGAGACAGAATAACAAAAAACAATTGCCTCTCTTGCCAGAAATTTGAAAATCAATGACCTACATTTATATTCTAAATGGTAGATGAGCTAATAATTTATTTAACTATGAGCAATCTTCTGATGGGAAAAAACTTCTTAACTGGATTTTCAAATGTTAGCTCACAATTCATTAGATTTCATTTAACTACCCATGTCATACAGGGGGTAATCTTAGCCTACACAAAATATTGTTCTGCCATTTTCCTTTGCTCCTTTTGTTAATTCAGTTCCAATATTTAAAAGAAAGTGTTATGGATGTTCTGTTTGAGTAATGCTTTAAACCAACATTACCAACCGAAAGATATATTTACTAATTCCTTGATGCTTAAAGACTTATAGATCATATAGTTAGGACAGTTAAACTTGATAATGGTGCTTTCAAAGAAAGGAGGTGGAAACATAGAATTTAGAAAGTTTTAAGATTACTCCAAATAACAGCCAATATTTAGATAATCTAGCTAAAATATAAAGTGATAGAAAAAAAATCTATATTTTCTATAAGAAATTTTGACAGCCTATGCTGTTTTTAGTCTTTGAGTGTAAGAATCCAAAGCTTTATGAATTACTATAACTAAATGCAATTTACCTGTAATCACTAATCCTGGAAAGAATTTTATGATTTTTGTTTTGTTGCTCCTTCCTAAAAATAACACTCGAGAAATTAAAATTATTAATCCTATCACTAAAAAAAATAAAAGCAAACCACATTAACAAAGTTTTGACAAAGCTGGAATAGTAGTTAAAGCCTGAATTATCTCAGAAAATCAATTACCTTAAATTAATGGACATCAGGGGGAGCTTCTTGTGTCTCTGTAGATCAGTGTCATTAAAACCTCAGTCCCACTGTCCTTTGCTGCTCTGAAGGACTGGATTCAGGAACCTGCCCACATTGTCCACTCTCTTGTCCAGCTACAAGCGCTGCTCTCCACAACCAGTTGTCCTGGAGTGTGTTCCTGTTGCCCCCAGTGCTGGCACTGGGTCTCACAGAGCTCCCAGGGCAGCAGCATGTCAGCTGGATGTGCAGAGGGACAGGTGGACAGGCTGCCTGCTCAGCTATGCCTCTTGGCTTGGCTTTGGCACAGTCACCTTAAATCCCAGCAGAACCGCTTTGCTGCAGTCTTAAACTCCAATTCCTGCCCTTTTCTGTATATTCCCTCCCCTCTGATTTTCTGTTCTTTAGGGAAGTATTTAAATTTATCTTCCTGGAGCAGTTCTGTTCTGTCTAAGTAATTATCTAACAATTGACACACAGGTTTGAACTTGGGCTGCCACTCCCTGGGGAAATTCTCTACAGACGAGCCATAAACCTGCCCTTCATTCTTTAATATTTACAGGAAGAGCTCCACCAAGCAAGAAACCACAGTTTTTGGAGTCCAAGGAACCTGCATCCGGCAGGGAAGAGCTCATGTCGCCTACATTTCTTTAGATATTCCTCCCACTGTGCTTTTTTAAATAGAGGAAGGGCACATTTCTAGATGCTAGGATGATGCTGTGAGGGACACAACTCATGGCTGATGTTGCTGAGAGCCTGGAAGCATTACTGACCTGACTTGGCTACACATACTTCCTCTCCACCATTATCATTTGCATTTAATTACAGCCAGCTAAAGCTGTTTGGCATTTGCTGGGCCTAGGTCCTTGACTCTCAACTTGTGATACTTGCTGGGCTGAGCCCTTTCTGTCCCAGTAAGACAATAGCAAAGCCACGTGGTCCTGAGCAGAGCACACCAAATGGGATCTTGAAGGAAAACACTGAGGTGAGAAGCTTACTTGAGAGGGGCTTGTGCAGTGGATGAAGCACCAGGTAAGCCATCAGTCATGGGTGAAAATGTACAGACTAATTCCATGATCTTGATGATGTATATAGCACAGAATGTAAATTTTCTGCTATGGGAAGGAAAGCTGCCTCCAACCCTCCCAACTTTTCACATCTTTATCCTCATCTAATTAAAAAGCAGATGGTTCCCCATGGATCCAAACAAAGATTCCCAAAACAGTGAAGATTTCCTGTCTGGAATTCCTGGATAGTTTATCCCCAAACCCTAATTTACTTATTCTCAGTTTACCTTTATAACAAGTTGATACAAATTTTGTAAAATAACCTTGTCCTGACAATTAGCCTGCTGTGTTCAAAAATGAGACAGATTGTCACAAAAGAAACTGTGAGACTCCAAGCAGGCCCATAAAGCAGAACTGTACTTCTGAGTGCAAATTCAGTTTTTGAACTGAAGGGCAATGTTAGTTTAAAGTATACCACTCTTGTTTGTTCTACCTCTGATGGACATTTTGTTTTTCCATCTGGCCTCTTTCCAACATTTTTGTTCCGAGCATTTATGTAGCACTCCAAGGAGTCAAGGAGAGAACACTTTTATAAATAAAAGATATGTTTGTATAATTACTAGGTAGAGAAAATAACTATTTCTGGGTTTAGTTTATTTCTTTTTGAATGCACATATAAGGCCTACATTTTTCCTTTCCACTTTTGGTCAATGGCCAAAGCTCTCTTTAAATTCTTGATGTATGAACAATATTTCAAAGTATTGCATGGTGTGATAGTAGTTGTAGCAATAGTGTTACCTCTTTATGTTTCTCTTTAGGTGGCCAGCTGGAAAGCCTTCTGGATTCTGTGGCATTCTGTAAATTGCTTGGTAAATTGAAAAAAAAATAAAATTGAAGGGTTAGATGTTTCAGCTATAAAAATAAAGCCTTAAGGCATTGGGTAAAACTGATTTACTCATTTTAGGGTTGTGGTTTAAACAGCCTCTTTTCTTATTTCTCTCATAAAATTCAGCTGCAGATGAAAGACTGGATAAGGATGACAGAACTTCTAGGCCTAACATTAAAGCAAAAATAAAAGAATGTACTTGAATACATTTTATTAACTATTTAACTTTTTTCTTTTATTGATATTGAAATAGTTTTCTTAGAAGAGTACTTTTCTTTAATAAAAGCAACTAAGATGTGGTTATACTCTTCACTTGTATCTTAATGATGAAATACTACAAGACTTACACATCACAGTGAAGAGTGCGGCCAGGTTAAAAGTTTACCTTCTCTTGAGCTTTGGTAAAATATTCATACTTTTTTTGCCTGTAAAAATGCATACTTCTACTAGACATTCAAAACTGAGGTGCTGAGGAAAGGAATGAGTTATGCATACTAAGCAACAGAGTCTTGACTACTAAAATATTAGCAAGATATTACCTCAGAAGAATATGTTTCAACATTGACAAATTAAGAGTTTTATGGATCTGTACAGTATTCTCACACTTGAAAATTTCTTCTAATGTCTAATGTACTTGTTCCTCATATTTCCAGTTGGCATCTGCTCACTGATTTTACAGGAAGAACAGCTATGGTTCAACAGCACCTTTTGAACCCTGTGTCTCTCCTCTTACTCCCTCCCCTTGACAGAAAAAACTCAGCTACCATCCTGGACAAGTTCAAGCCAATTTCTGAAGTTTAAGGTAATTGCAAGGAAAGAGGGAAAGGGAGCAAAGGGAATGTAGCAAAGTGTACCAGAAAGGTTGGGAAAAGGTACAAGAAACTGGGTTGGGATTTTGATTTAAGAGAGGTGAATTACCCAGGGGGTTAGAAGAGATACTGGGGCACAAGAATGGGCTCCTAGCTTGAAATGTGGGGAATTCAAAAGCAAGATAATATTTTTGTTTTACAGTGAAATCTGGGCCCAGCTCTAAATCTTTACACCGACATAGAGGAGGGAATGAAACAGTTAGTGAAAAGGGATAGCAAAAGACATAAGGTTACTGCAACAGGGCAGTAAAAAGATGCAAAATTAGTACAAAAAAGGACCTTCAGGTACCTTGGGCTTTCTTCTAGAGTCTTGCCTTCCCATCTATATCTAAATTAAAAGATCTGCCTTTAATCCACTTGTTGGATATCGAAGGTATGTGATTGGACATTTAATTTTAGAATTAGATAAGAAACAGGATACTCTGTGTGAGGCCAAAAGTCTGTTTGATGTTATGCTTGATTAATTGGTAGGCTGGCCTGAATTAATTTTAAGATTAACTTTGTTTTATTTCCTTCCTGTGGCATTATGTCAAGGTGAAAATGTATCAACTTATATGAATTTATGTGGTCCTGGCACACTCTGTGTATTCAAGTTAATTTATAAATGGGTTGTTATAGTCTGGTTTGGCACATCACCTTGATAGTGACTTTTGAAAGGTGCTGGTTAGTTCAAATGCCACTGAAACTCTCTATGCAGCTGATATTTCTGTTTGTTTTTTTTTTTAAATACTGCAATCCGATGCAGAAATTCATTATTATGTTGCCACGCAGTCAGAAGGAGGACCCTTATTTAAGCATAGCTTGACTAAAGAGGATTTATAATGATTTACACCAAATCACAAGCCAGTCCTAACTTCTTAGCATTGTAACTGCAATCTCAGTCATTCTAGCAAAGATGACATAATAGTAGTTTCTATTCTACCATCCATTTCCTGAAACCCTTCTGAACACTCTGTCATCTGAGAACAAATAATCTGGACACAGAGCTTCATCTTTCGTTTCTTGCTTTTTGTGCAGAAAATAACTTCTGTGGAAAATGAATTGCAAGCTGTGTATAATACAAAGCACTAACAATCAACATAGTTTTATGAGGCACAAAAAGGAGTGTAAGAAGGCAGGGGAAAAATAATATCCTATTTCATTAAACTTTAGCAATATGTGACTCAAATATTTCAGTAGTTTAGTCAATCAGAGAGAAAAGTTTTCCCCATTAAAAAAAAAGATAGAAAAAAAAGTGGTTGTGTCATAAACAACAATCACTGAAAGGCCTGAAAAGACAGAAGCCCCCATTTGCCAATGAAACTACTCTCAATAAGGACAAATTTCCAGCTGAAATTGCATTTGAATTGACACCATTAAACTTCACTGAAAAATTCTATCCATATAAGCAGAGCAAAAGCTAGGAAATAGTAACATTAAAGAGCTTTCCAAGAGCCTCCTTCCCTTGATTTCAAGGGAAGTATAAGAATGTAAAATATTGCTGGATAGTTTGGAAACCAGACTACAGATGACTGTGCACACAGAACATTGGGTAATCAAACTGCTTTAACTTTACAGAAATGTAAACATTGAACATACGAAATCCAGTGTTGCTCATCTCTCTAGCTACATTTCTATAGGGAAAAAAAAATAATTCCATTTGAGTTGAGCTGTTATCTCTGAAAATGAAGAGTTAACAGAGAAAAAGAAGAGGAAAAAGGTGGAGATGAAAAAAGAGAGACAGACCATACTGAGTGGGAAATATGGGTAAAAGATGGGAATGCATAAATGGTGTATAGAGTGCTGGGGACGTGAAAAGTAGATTGACGAGAGTGGAATGTGGTACTGACTGTGAAAGCTGTATCTGAGATAAAATTCATGTTTCTAACAAGAACCTTACAGTTCTGAGTGGAGATACCAAAATGTGTCATTTGCTTGCTTAAATTATAGCATTCAGGCACACAACATTTTATAGTAGAGTCAGTAAAGTTCTTATTTTGTTTTAAGAAGCTATGTGAGACTGTATCTGCAATCCTGGACACTAGTAAGAAATTATGTGCTTACAGTACAATTTGATGCTTTTATTCACACTAATGTAAAAAAAAAAAAGGGTTGTGTAGGATAACAAAAGTAATTTCAGGAATACCAGAATTCTCTCTACATCTATACGAAGTCTTTGCATGCAGTGCTAAATTATAATGAGGCAAAAAACTACATTTTAACAAATATTAGGAATTATCCACAGTAAAGCAAGTGCATTAATATTATATCATACATAAAAGAGCTAATATAAGGTTTACTGCAACGTTTTGTATTTCATGTAATACATACCACTTCTTTTTTCTTTTTTTTCCCCTTTTTTTCCCCCTTTTTTTTTTCTTTTCTGTTTAGGAATTTTTATGTAAAGGAAGAAATGTAAAAGTGAAAATAAAGTAAGCATCATGTGGCATCTACAAGACAGTAGAAGCAAAGAAAAATGAGGAAGCAGAAAAGTTGCTGCATGGTTCAGGCTGACAAAAGACATGGCAAAGTCCAACGCCTCAAGGCCTTCTTTTCTTCTTGTCTACTGAAGCAAAGGTAAGATTTCAGGAGTTCCAAGTCCCTAAGAACAGAGGGGAAGTCTGCAGCAAAGGCTTACATTCAGTGAAGGGGAATCTGCTCAGAAAATATTTTAACAAAGTAAAATCCACTGAAGCTGATGGGGATGCACCCAGGAAGGGCGAGAGGGGAGAGGAATAACTGGTGTCATTGCATTATGACTCGCATTAATTTTGGAAAGGTCATGGAAAATGTTGGAGATTTCTGGAACTGACGTCTCCCTTCCAGTTCTGAGGACTGGAAGACAGCAAATATCACTCCTGTCTTTAGGAAGGGCAGAAATGCAATTGGTAGAACTACCGGTCAGTTAGCCTCGTCTTGATCCCTGCAAAATTAATGGAGAAAATAATCCAGGAAACCATCTTCAACCTCCATATGAAGGACAGGAGCACGAGTGGGAACTGCCAGTATGGACCCAAAATACTTTTGCAATGAGATGACTGGGTTGGTGCATGCAGGGAGAAGGGGCTGATTCATCTTGACCTCAGAAAGGCTTACAGCAGTGCATCCCACAAAATCCTCCCAGCAAACTGATGAAATACAGGCTAGATAAGTTTTGAAAACTGGCTAAATTGTTGGGCTGAAGGGTTGTGATCAGGAGCATGAAGTCCAGTGGAAACCCAGGCACTACTGGTGTACTCCAGTGGCTGACACTGGGGCCAATACATTTTATCTTCCCTGATGACTGGACCACGGGACAGAGTGCACCTTCAGCAAGTCTGTAGCTGATACAAAACTGAGTAGAATGGTTGTTGCACCAGATGCTTGTGCTGACATCCAGAGGAATGGCAGTAACCTGAAGAAACACAACTGCTGACTGCTTGGGAAGCAGCTTTGCAGAGAAGGCTCTGGTGGTCTGAATGGACCATGAGCCAGCAGCATGGCCTTGTGGCAAGGAGGGCAAACAGCCTCTCCGGGGCTGCATCAGGAACACATTGCCTGGAGGCTGAGACTGTGAACGTCTCCTGAGCCTCTCAGCACTAGAGAGGTCACATAGGGAATGCTGAACTTCCTGGTATAAGCAGAACTTGGACACAATGGAACAAATCCAGCGAAAAGCCACAAAGATGATGAAGGTATTGGAGCATGTGAGCTATGTAGAGAGGATGAGAGGGACAGCATTGTTCAGCCTAGAGAGATAACAGATCAAGGGATGTTATGTATGTGTATAAATTCCTGGCAAGAGTAGAAGTTAAGAACGTGGACACTTCTGAATGGTGCCCAATGACAGAACAAGAAGCAACAAGCAGAAATTGGAACACTGAGGGCATCCACTACAGTGAAGAAAAGTAAATTTCCCCTATACAGAAATACTGAAACAATGAATGCATGCAATCATTAAACATTGATTAACAAGCATTATCCATATCCCTTACACTTCAGCCATACATTTCTGTTAATTTTGACAGGACTACAGACACAGTTCAAGCCTCCCTTGAAGCATGCAATTCTCTGCTAGCAAGCTTTTGTTTGAATTGGATTTTTGAAAGGCTGAAGTCTTTGTTTGGTAAGAAGAAATTGTTCTTTGTCAATTGACTTCAGCTAGACTCAGACTGAATAACCATAAAAAAAATCTAGCACTATGGAGAAATTAAAAGAAGTGTGGCATTTCTAAATGTCCTTGAAACCAATCCAGAAGGTGATGTCATTTGTGTTAAAATTCTATATATGTGCAGACAATGATCTTGGGTCTTTACAAAACAGGTCATTTTTGAAATGCAAAATTCCTGTTTATTCCTTTTTTGACAGCCTATTTTTTTCCCTTATTTCACATTTTTAGTAAGAAACCTGGACAAGAATGTACTGCTTCCTCCTAGCCTGCTGCTTTCAGCACAGCTGTTGCTTTCTTCATGATAATTTAATGAACAAGGGAAATAGGGACAAATGAGAAAATGGATAATAGCATAAAAAGAAGAAGAAATCTTTATACAGATAAATAAAATTTAATCTGTGAGGAAAATAATTGATGAGGCAGGAATAGCTGTGAGCATTCCTGTAAATTCCTCAAGGAATACTGGCAAACAACACCACAATTCCTAGGGGATTTTCCTGTGCATGATTAAAAGATAGCATATGCAATCCAAGTCTAGAAAAGTCAAGGGATTTTTTTTAAAGATTAAAAGTGGTTTTTTTCATGATTGAAAATAAACATTTTATCCTGAAAGGAAACTTCATAATGAAAGATTTAATGCCCACTAGACTAATCAACTTTTAAAAGCAAACAGAAAAAACGCCTAGTTTCCCCCTTGAATCTTTTCATGTGTTAAACAGAGTTAGTTAGAAAATCTTTGACAGCAGTTTCAGGTCCAGACTACAACACATAGCTCTGATCTTTCAATGTCTGACAGTGCTAAGTTTAGCACTTACATTGTTTGAGATTTTTTTTTTTTGGTCTATTTTCTAGAACACTGGAGGAAAAAAAATAGAAGGCCTGTCAAAGGATTAGGAAACAAACTTTCTGGTGCAGTGTTTCTCTATTTTTCTGCCAACCTACTTTGCAGTATTAAGATGCAAGGAAGAGAGTCTTAAGTGAAACCCAACAAAATTTTTTTAATCTTTTAAAGGTAATGCATTATGTTTCCACTTTCACATCTCAGAACAAATAAAGTTTAGGATGGATTTTCAGTGAAGCATGTTTTTAAATGCCATGATACTTTTATAAGTAAATAATTAATGAAGAAATTAAACATTTAAAGAGTAGGTTGTGAGCCCTGCAGTGTGCCTGGGCAGCATATGCAGTGGGTGGAACACACCCTATCTGTGTGCATGGGGCAGGGGTAGGTAGAGACCTGCTCTTTCTGTCACCACTGCTGGTGTTTTCCTGAGTAGAAAGAGGCAAAGAGCAAACACAGACCATATCCAACCTCAATAAAAATTCCAAACTCAGTAGCTCAAAAAGTTCTGGCTAGAAAATGCTTGCTTGGTTGACTTCTTTTTTTCCTTCCTTTCCTTTCTATAAAGTTTACATTTTAGTAAGGACTCAAACAAATTGAAACACCTCTCCAGCTCCTGGATCAGCCAGAGGATCATGTGGGAGAGATATTAGCCACAACAGGTAGCATTGCTAGATGTCTGGATTCTTGGTGGAGGAGCACTGGGCAACCTTATACGGAGCTTAAATGGATCCAGCAACTCCAGTAAAAGGAGCAGTGCCAGCTGCTTCCCAGATTGAGGGAGAAGCACAAATCAGACTCCAGCTTTGCTGGTCTCTTTTTAAAGGACCTAAGGCCATGCAAAAATCCTCTATTTTCTTGGTGAAATTTTTACTGCTTTGTCAACTTTCCGTATGGCAGAATCTAGCCCTCATTAGCTCTGTGTTAATGAGACATTGCTAAAGATAGATGAGAATTACTGTTCTCATTGAATAGCAATTCCATCAGGCTGCATTGATACCTTTGTGTAGGGGTCATGGAAATAATATTAAAAAGACAGCCACGTAAAACACTTAAATACTGAAATTACTTACTGGTGTCATACTGAACATGCCATGTAGCAGACTAAATAAATCTGCTCTAATTTCTTTTTGTGAGAACGGTCATCTCCCATGTCCTGTCATTTTATCTGCCTGGTCATGTTCCTGGGCAAGTAGTTTTGACCCAAAGGAATAAGACACTGGATTATTACTTCAGATGAAGATTGTGGTGGGGGGCTTTTCATTTGTCTTTCCTTTAAATCTGGTGAACAAAATGCATTATTTTTATTTTGGCTAATGGACTTAATGAAAGTAGGATTGTGACTTGGCAAAGAAGTGCAGGCTGGAATGTAGAGAAGTAGAAAAAAGCCTAGAAAGAGTGATCAGGGAAAAATGAAGAACAGGTGTTGGTGGCCTGACGAGAGAAATGCCATAGGGAATAAGGTTAGAGACATAACTTAGGGCAAAACTTTGAGGGTCTTTCAAGGTAAGGACAGAGTCTGAACTCAAGGTGAGGTATGTGAGTAAAATTAAATAGGATTAAATTCCTCTGTGAGCTTTCCAAATACACATTATAACAAATTTTGCCCTTCTATTTTTTTGAAGTGAAATTTAAATAGACAGAAGCTCAGTATTGTACACAGATACTGATCTGCTCTCTGAGAACAATTAACATATCTTGAGTGTCCTAACATAAAACAAGATGTACTCCAGAAGCTGAAACAAGCTGAGGAGAAGAGATTCCCAGGTACAATGGCCATGTTGTGCAGTTTCCAACTGATCATTTGCTCAAGGAGTAGAGAATTTGGAGTAATATACACAGGAGCAGCCATGTGTTCCAACCTTCAGAATTTGCTTCCCTTTTCCACCCGAAGTTGTATCTCTGAAAAATCCTAGAAAAGAGGAGGAGGGTAGGAGTAAAGCAAAGAGCTGAATCAATGTTTAAATAAATGTTTGCCAAAGCATGACGTATAGCATTTGCCATGAACCTGCAACTAAAACCAGTGTTCACAGAAAAACACGTTTCTCCCTCTTTGAGCTCCACAAAGCACTGATAGAATTGCTGTAAGCCTCATCATGTCTTGAAACAATAGATTATGGTTTTACTGGCGCTTCATAGGGTCACTTAGTAAT
This sequence comes from Sialia sialis, assembly GCA_009812075.1. NCBI lineage: Eukaryota > Metazoa > Chordata > Aves > Passeriformes > Turdidae > Sialia > Sialia sialis. Next base: position 12,286,626 of record VRYO01000369.1, read on the forward strand.
GTACAGGACAGCTTTCATATGTGATTAACAAATTTTGGCAGATATGAGGTGGTGCATGGTTCTAAATTTGCCCTAATAGAAATAGTCAGCTAAAAATATCTTGAACTCTAAAAGAAGCTTAGCATTCACTTAAAAGTTGATATTGGTACTTGAACAAAGTTCAAACCCATAAGAATATGTTTGAAATATATAGACATTAAGCTACCAAAGACTTGTAACACAAACTCAAAATTATGTCAGCAGCCAGGGAATAAAAGGTAGATAAAAGAAGACACCCTGGTGGACAACTCAATATGAACAGTGAACAGTGTGATGCTGCAAACAAAGAAGCCTACAGGATGCTGGGCTGTGTTGACAAAGGGCATCACCAGCAGAGAGAGGAAAAGTCATTATCCCTCCCTGCACAGCACTTATCAGACCACACCTCAAATACCCTGTTAAATGTTGGTCTCCACTATAAAGAAAAAGGCAAAATAGGTGGATAGGCTGGAGAGGGTCCAGAGAAGGGCTGCAGAGGAGAACAAAGGACCAGGAAGCCTGCCAGAATAGGAAATGGTGAGACCTGGGTTTGTTAAGCCTACAGAAAAGACTTCAGCGAGGCCTTAGGACCATGTTTCTGTATTTAAGGGGTAGCTACTAAGAAGATGGAGATTCCCTTTTTAAAAGGAGTCACGTGGAAAAGAGAGTGGTAATGGATATAAGTTACTCCTGAAGAGATCCTTAAGGGACAGAGGCAGTAAGAACAATCAACCATCGGAATAATCTCCCCACAGAATGGTAGATTTTCCAACACTGGATATTTTAAGATTCAGATGGGCGTGGTGCTGGGCCATCTTGTCTAGACTGTACTTTTGCCAATACAGTTTCTATGATTCTCTGGTTCTGTGATTCTTCTGGGGAGGCTATCCACATTTAATATTCAAGAATGTTAAAAAGGGTGTATATGTTCACTGTTATTCTTCCAGATATCAGAATATCACCTGATATGTAAATGCCTGTTGTCAAAACTGGAACTTTCTGCATGAATCTACTGGATTTCATTTGGGTTTTTTTGGACTGATTCCTTGTACCTAGACCTGAGTAAGTACCAGAGAATAGGTGTAAGTTCAGAATACATAACTGTGTTAGTCATCAGTGAAGCCACCTTACATACAAAAAAAATGGGATTTTAAGTCATTGACTTAAAAGAGGTGATTTGTTGGAACTCTTGTACATCAAATGACTACATCAGAGAAGGAGATTCTACAGCTTACAGCCCAATCTTTGACATCAGAGACACATGTTGAAGCTCCTTCTCTCTGCAGGAAAGGCCACCGACTTAATGTCAGGACAATAACATCCCATATTTCCATTGAGGACTTCTGTTGTTAAGCTGCTGTATGGAAGGAGATGGGGCAACAGATGATGTAAATAATTGTGATCAATCCCTTCAGATGCCACTTTCTCTACTGTGTAACTAATTACATAAGAATCTATTTTCACTAAGATGGCTGGGACCTAGATATCAAAAATGGGTTTGAAATACAAACTCTGACCCGAAGAAGCAAAGATCCTGAATTGTTTTAGTTCCTACCTCTCTCCCTTCCTGTGGCTACCTTTCAAAGCACTATAGCGAGGGGTTTTTTGTGGATAAAAAGAAGCTTTTTATATTTTCAATTTGGACTGGAATTTACTTCTGATTTATATCCGTAGAAAATCCACACCAATATTTAGAATGAAGCCTTTAAGTTGAACAAAACCAAAAACAAACTACATTGTATGTGGGAAAAAAATTAGAAATGTTTATAATTTTCTTGTAAGCTGGGATAAAAGGATTTTTTCACATAAAGTATTTGTTTGCCATTGTATAAGATAAGGATAACTGACTTGTCTAAAGTTATCTGTCTTGTGAAAGAGTAATGATTCAACCTGTAATCTCTGATCACGCAGAACATAATCTTTCCCACCAGAGCACTCTTTCTTTTCTAATCACACTTTTCAAAGTCTCTGTGTTTCAGCAACTCTTCTTCCACTGTGAATTGCTGCCAGGGATACAAAACAATGCAAATTCATGCTAGCATATTTTGATAGTAACAGAGCAGTCTCTTCCTCTAGTTGGACAAAGATAAAAACATACATGTGTACTTGGAGAGCTGTAGATACTTCTATGTGCTTATGTACACATGCTTATGTACAGATTTATACATATACCCATACAAAGACACTACATTTCGGGTAAGTATAATGAACACTACTGCTTTACATTCTACCAGCTGCACCAGCCTTGTCTCCTTTAAACTCTAAATGCTTTTCATATCTGCTATTTTTGATCAGCAAACCAGCAGTATCTTCTCTGTTTAGATGTTTAGATGTTATCAGCATGATACTTTAAGAAGCCATCTGCAATTGGGTATTGCTTCAGAAAAGCCATAATCTGTAATTAGTGACGTCAGTCAACTTATTAAAATGTAATTACAGAAAGCACTTTAATAATAAAACACTAGAATGAATATTACAGGTCTTTTTCAGTACTGTAAGCACAGCAAAAAAAAACCTGTTACCATCTTTCTCTTTAGGTTTTCTGCCTGATTGATACGGTTTGAGGATTTCATTCATTTACCCATCAAAATAACCTTAACCACAATTTCATTTCTCAGTAAATTAAACTGGCTTAGGAAAAAAAAGCCTTTACCATATTATTTGGTGTCATATCAGAGGAAAGCATCCTAAAAACTGTGTTCTTACTAAAAATGTGTGGAAGCTAAGGACAATCTGAAGCACACACAGAGACCTTCACGGCAACTGAGAATGGACATAGAAATAAATAAATAAATGCAAGGAGATAAAATACTGAGACAGGATGAGTCATTTTGTATCTGTCAGTGCCAGCTCTACATTTGCATTGTTGAAGGTCAATTATCTCACACTGAAATATAGCTGAAACCATGAACTCAGTAGCTCTGGGCACTTAACACTGTTTAGATCTGTACTTTAATACTTAATTTAATATTTTTCCTGAAGGGACATGATTAATAATTGCATTCAGTGAAGCATACACTTTAAAAGATTGACCCTTACAAGCTGTTGTTTTTTTTTCAGGATTAGAAAAAAGTAGCTGTTTCCCCAGACATTATCCACTTACTTTACATTTTTTACACTTCACAAAGCTGCTGAATGTAACATGCTAAAGGCAAAATTTTAAAGATAACTAATTAGAAGACTACTTTGCAATGATGCTTTAGACCATTCAGCAACAAATAAGATGTTATTTGATGTTGAGTCTGATATTGATGAAAGTTCAGACTTCCCCCCATTGAATTCAGTGCCATGTGTCCTCTACAGCTTAACTGGAGCCCAGGAGCAGGAAGGAAATTATTCCCATTAATTCTTCAGTTTACATATTGAGACATACACTCTGGATCCTTTGGAAATGCTAATAATAATAAGAAATGCTAATTTGTGTCTTCAACCCAGCATTCATAGTTAATGAACTTGCCTAGAGATGATGCTGAGTGGACAGAGAATGGTACACAAAACAGACAAAAATATTGGTTAGAAACTGAGAATCCAGCTGCTTCTGCATAAAACAACACGAGTTTCACCATGATGTTCAAGAAAAATGTTGTAATGTTTTCATCATATCTCTAGAGTGTATCTAATTTCCTGCCAAAACTGCTAACAGTCATGTTTGCTATGTTTGTATTTTCTTATATGGTTTCAATGCATGACAGGGTACACTGAAAGCTTAGCCACCAGCCTCAAAGATTTCCAAAGAGCCACTGCTGGGCAATAACTCTCAGTCCACATCTGCAATAGCTAATCTTGACACTGGGTTAAGTGCAGGAGGCTCTGTGCCCCGTGCCAGTGCTTTCAGAACACAATGGAAAGAATGAGCTGTTCAATCCACTATAAAAGCAAATATTGTTAAGCAAATGACCTTTACTCTCTCTAAAAATATTCCTACTTACAAATTTATACAGAAGCATATAATGCAATTATTAACATGTGATCTACTCTGTAATCTGAGTATGTGGCTTGAATATTATTTTTCAGTATTGCTGAACATCATTTCCATCAGCACAGTGGTAAACTAAAAGCTGAAACTTGCATCTGGGCAATGCCTACTGCCATGCTTTTCACTAGAAGGGGAAGGGTATGGTCAGCCAATATAATTTAAAAAACACTATTTTACTGCTATGAATGAAATGTGATGTGTGCAGACAGATGTCGCACAGCACACTGCATGTCATTTCACACAGTCTCTGCAGTAAATGAGGCTTCATTGTTTGATGTATTTACAATGGAAATGAAATGGAAAAAAAAATGCTTGAGAAATACAATTTACATTTCCAGTCTATAATTATCACCAGATTTAATGACACAGCCCTTTCACACAGTATTCCTTCAATTCCTTAAAATAAAGCCCAATTCTCTGATGCACATGTTTGAAATGAGAACAACATTTTACAGTTTTGCAGTTAGGTGTCTGGTTTCTCATCTACTTCTCTCTGTCTGAACCCACCAGGTGCACCAGAGTGAAGAGTCTCACCAGCAGATGATACTCATAGTGTCACAGATTCTCTGGATTGAAGGTAAAACTGTTTCCCATTCCTTTGCTCCCATTTATTCCTACCTTCTCTAGGGTTAAGAGGACAACAGATGAGCGAGAAGAACAAACACATGCTTTTCTACACATTCTGCTTAACTGAGCAAGTAAACAGGTCCATTTCCCAGCAAGAGATTAGTGTCCCTCACTGTCTCTGCATACATATTCATTTTACACAATTCAGAGCCTGAAGAAACTTAAGTGGGACTTAAAAAACCATGTAAAGAGGTAGACTTTGGTCTCTGCTTAACTCACATGAAGATAAACTCAGTCAATGAGGTGGCCTTCATTAGCATCCCAATGTTTGAGGGTAACAGCAGGCACCAAGATGACTACTTCCAGCACCATTAATTTTCAGGAATATTTTTAGAGAGATCCTGCAAGGATGCTCCATGGCTTTCTTCATCATGGCTATTTCTGATTCAGTGCTCCAGCTATACAGTGCCAAAACTATTCAAAAGCTGTGCCAAGAGGATTTCTGCTACCCTGTAAGTATTACAACTTCTGAACTGAACTGTCAGTGCCCTACCTTGGTTATTTCCTAAGTTTCAAGCCTCTTCTTATATAGAATGGAATGGAATGGAATGGAATGGAATGGAATGGAATAGAATAGAATAGAATAGAATAGAATAGAATAGAATAGAATAGAATAGAATAGAATAGAATAGAATAGAATCTTGATTTTTTGCTGTTGTTGCTGTTTTGAATTGTTACTGAACTGCTCCTATGACTAAATTTTGAATGCTTATAGACTACTGCATTACAACTAAGTGGTGGATGACACTTGCTTCTCTGAAGACCTTAATTTGCTTCAGTTAAGAAAAGGAAATACCATCCAAAATACCCTACAGAAGCCCAAATCATAATTTTCACCAAATACTAACTCCCTCTAACTCATTTTAGTAAAACTGATCAACAGAACAGAACAATGAATTTCTTTTGCATGATTACATCAGTCACAGATACATACTTATTAAACAAAAGATCAGTCCAAGGTGAAAAAAGTATTAAGTCCATAGTAAGAAAATTTCCTTTAAAATTATGATATCAAAGTTTATTCCTGAAAAAATTCTAATTGAAGAACACTTCAAAATCAACACACAGAATAACCAAATAGTCTTACTTGAAATATAGCTTTTAGAACCATTTTGTCCTCCTTCTAACAAACTTGTCAAGCAACATTTCATTCCAGCTATCTTATTTAAGAGGTATAATATTGATTATACCCTGTATGCCAATTAATCTTTCCAAAAAGTTTAGAGGAAATGTAGCTATATTTATCTCTAAATCAATGTTCAGTCTTCTAGTTACAGTAATTTTTTTTTTATATTATGCAAGTTTAGATGGTTCAAACTTACACAGAAGAGAATTTGGAACAGGAAATGATGAACAAATTACTTATTCGGTGTGTCAAGAGAAAGACGGAGAGAATGTGTTTTGTAATAGGAGATATTAAGTCACTAGGATAAAATAAAACACAAGAAATAGCTTGTTATCTGTAAAAAAAATAAAGGTTTGTAAATTTCAAGTGGTATCAAACACAAAAAAAATTAGGATATGTATTTAAACATCAACTATAAACAAGATATTTTCTAGAGAAAAGTAATTTCATTCCTTTATGTTTTACATGCATATTTACATTTGCCAAACCTTAATATTCAAAATACAAAGGTGTGATATATTTTGTAAAATATTAAATGCAGTCAGGTTACTGAATATGAAGCTAAGGGGCTGACATCTCTCAACAGAATTCTAAAATTGTTTATCAAGCTTTTAAGTTGTTTTATTTAATGGTATGTTATCAACTTTCATAGCACTTAACAACTCTTACTAGGGACATAAATTTAAATTGTGGCTGACACCTAAGCTGAGTCTTTCCAGCACTGTTAAATGTTTCTTGCTGTGTAAATAAAGCCTGTCAGAAATCACTCACTACATTTGGGCACTTTTCAGTGCCAGAAGTCTTCTTTTTTATCAATAATGGTCAGAAGGGTCTTATTGGTCAGAATGTCCACTGTCCACTTCCATGATTCTTCTGGGGTCTGATGACATAACTGTCATGACAGTTTTCTATCTTTATTCTCACCACAGTTCCCATATATTTCCATCTTCTTTTTGGATATATTGAGACAAAAAATTGTTGAACACCAGTACTATTAACATTTCTTAAATATTGATTTAAGGGAATATCAAGCATTTTTCAAAGGTGTTTGCTTTAGGAAGAAAGTTCACACTTTTAATAGATTTACATCCTTCCCGTCGTATGTTAAAATGAACATAATATCTGAACTGCATATTTCAGAATTTTGTCTTTAAATAGTAGATTTTCAAAAGCCTAATTTTGTTTAAGATGATGATTTTAATTATGACCTTTCCAGTCAATATTCTTCTCTTTCCAAAATATCCCTATTGGTTTGAATGTGATGGCCAAAATACACAAACTGCTTCACCACTTGTGTTCCTCTGACTTCGGAAGCAGCACAGGTTGCAAGCTGGCAAGGCTTTGACTAGACACTTGGAGCTAACTGCTACTTCCACTTTCTTGGAAGTTTGGATTGGATTTTCTACTTTGGTTAAGGAGAGAAATCAGCAGACAACCCTCCTACTTGTATCAAGGCTCTCCAGGCACAAGCAGCAGGGATCACTTTGAACAAGAGCAGTCACTACCTGCTTTCCAGTCAGGCTTCCCTTGTGGTGGTGTCTTTCAAACAGCAATAGAACAGACAAAATAAATTTAAGCTTCCTACTATAAAGCTTCAAAAGAATTGCCAGGAACTGTCAGAAGCATCATATGTAATTTCTGCAGCCAGCTGTTTTTTTTTTTTTGTTTCTCCTTAACAAGGCAAAGAAATATGAATTTTTTTTTACTCAAGTGTATGCTCAGCTGGTAGAGGGGGCACAAAACTGGTAAGTTTCAAATATTTTAATTTTGCAAGGGTGTATCCCTCTGAATTACCTCAAAATAACCCTGATTAATTGACTTAAAGCCTCATTATGATCTCTGATGAACCTGTTAGATGTGCATACTGCCTTATTCTGCACAGGGTTTGTGATAGCACACATGCTCCTATTGTTCTTTTATGCACCTAGAACAGAATATCAGATCAGGATGTCTCCAGTTCTTCCTGGGCTTCTGCTATTTGCATTTTACCACCTTGAAATGAGAACATAATGGTCTTAAAGGTTTCTTTTCTTCTGTTTTTTTCTTATTTTTTTTTCCCTTCCAGAAATGCCTTCTGATATGGAAACAATCTGTTAAGAATTTGGGATGGGATGCGGTACATAGTTTCTTCTGTAAGACATTATAATCTCTTGTTTATTCCTATTAGAAAATTATCTGTGGCTTTAATCAGAGTTTCAGCACAATTTAAAAGTGTCTGTCTGAGGGATAATTTATGGGAAGTAACAAACTGGCACGAAGGAACCTCCTCCTATGTGTCTCTCCTAATTGCAGCCTTATGAAAATCCCATTTTGGATTAGGTGAATGGACACATACAGCTATTGCAAGGGAAGTACGTACTCAGACTGTGTGTGGTAGCAGCAAAGAGCCTGGGCATGTTGCCTAATAGTGTCAAGAGGAAGGAAGAGGAGGAGTAGACGGAAGGATATTTCTAGTGGAATTCATAGGGGAAAAGGTCCTGTATCTTTTGCATTTATCTAGCATTTCTCATCCAAGAACATCAGAGTCCTCAGTCTTGGATGAAAAGAGAAAAAACCTTCAAGATCATACTGCTACAAGCCTTTATCTGAAGGAGAATTAAACCCACGAGCATTACCAGTAACAGCGCCTAAATTTGCAGATGATCAAAGGCAAATGATCAAAGCAAATGAGCAATATCTGAAGCAGGTTGGCATAGTACCTTCCCACATATCTCTCTAAATTATTACTAAGCAATGTCTTTGCAATCTGCAAGAGATGTTTCCCATGGAAAATACATACTCTAAGCAAAGCAGATTTTGACAAAATATGGCAAAAACTCTGTTGGTTATATGGAACAGGATAGATATCCTAGTATACTTAAAAGGCAGTCCTAAAAATATGATGTATAAGAGAAGTACAAACCAGTAATGTCTGTCAGAATACTTTAAATTCATTAGCTGAGCTTTGTTATAGTCCCAGTGAGAGGGGTAATGAATAGATTTTCCTTTTTCTTATGATTTCTGAAAGTCACAGGCCATAGCCAGTTATGCCCTGGTCTGACTAGTATCTTCCTACAGTGCATGACATAAGCAGGACATGGCTAAATTTTGCTAGTATGAAGTTGATTATGCTTTTGACAGTGCAAATAAATGCTGACTAGACAAAAAAAATCTCCTGACAACAAAACAAATGAAGACATCTAACCGTATAACAAGACAAAAATGAGAGAAAAAAATTAGGTCCTCACAAATTCTGTTAATTGCATTAATATTTAAACAAGCTGTTATTACAGAATGTTACATATTTACAAAAGGGTCTCCTGAGCCTACTTATAAATTATGAGGGAGATTATTATTTAAGCATTAAAATGTTGACCTAAAATACAGAAGTATTAATCTAAATCAAATATATGAAGGGGCTGATTAGCGCACACCTTCAGTATGTTAGGGGCTCTCTGCATAGACAGAGCCTTGCATATTCATCTAAGGTTTTTTCCAATCAGATCTTTTGCACAGTTTGTCACCTATTTTCTTAATCAGTGTTCCCCCTTGAGGGTTATGGCTTATCATTACTGTCATTTTAAAAGGTGCTTTTTCATGCCAAATAATTGGTAAAAATTACAGTAAAATGTTTTGTGTGCAGTTTCAACTGAGAGACGAATAACCTTTGTAGCAATACAGTTAAATTTTAGTCTCTTCCACTTTATACTATGACTAAAAAGCTTCTCTGGAGTCTGTGGCTGTAAAATAATGCCCCTGCTTTAATTATGTGCCTTACAACATTTTCAGTCTTGCAAATCTGTTTTAACATCTGAGCTGGTAAGACAGAAATCTAAGCAACCAAGTGATAAATAAAGAAATAGTACTAAATCCCTATTTCCCTCGACTAGGAGAGTAGCCTGATTCTCAACAATGACTTTGATTTATGGAGATCGAAAATATTTCCATCAGATTTAGGTTAAGTAGCAAGGAGGAGGAAGATATTTTTACACTTGATAACAATTCAGATAAACTAGAAAAAGAAGAAAATAACTTCCAGGAATGGTAAATGCCTTCATACATTTAAAATTGGAACCTGAAGATAAATTCTCATTATTAAATCAAGTCTTAGAATTCCACAAAAAAGACGTCCACGTGTATATTGAATATGTTCTTTCTGAACGACAACATTTTTATTGCTATGATTCTAATCTCCTGATAATCCTCTTGCCACACAAATTCAGTGGACTTTGTGATAAAAAAATCAACAACATGATGAGTATGGTAGGGTCAAAGTGCAAATCATGTTAAATAAAGAATATTAATTTCAGATATAAATATAAACATATATTTATGTGCATACATTTTGACACATAAGCCAACAGGGAATGGATATGCACATGTATATTATTCAAAAATAAATTACTTGAATATTGCAGAGTGGGCAAAGAAGAATGCTGGCTTAAATGCTTACAAAAATAATTTCATTTTACTTTTATCTATTTTGTTTTTTGGAAAGAAAAAGATTGAATGTGAACCACCAGAAAATATGACAATGCAATATATTTAATTTTGCTACTGTATAAAATAGTAGTCTAAGAACTATAATAATAATAATTATAATAATAAAAAAAAGTTTAAGAACTCTACTAGCAAATCAGTAACATATTCTAAATGAGAAATATTCTAATCTAGATTATACTTTCTGTTATATAGATTTATATAGATGTATATGAACATGCTGTAGTATATTTAAATTTGGGTTTGTCTGCTAATGCATTGCAAGTGAATCTTATCTCCTACCTGGAGTTTCCTGAATGATATAGCATAATAGTTCTTGATCATTCTAAATTCATACTTTTGTGTTTCAAAAAACCTTGACTTACTAAAATACCAAGCTTTAAACTCATGTAAATTAAATACATTTATGGATGACAAATCACCCACAATAATTTGACTCTTGTACTAGAAAAAAAATAATCAAAGGATAAATTAATTTAGCTTTAAAAGAATACTGGTGGCAGTGCAGCTACAGGTACAATTTTTAAAACAAAGAATGAATCCAATATGTAACTTGACAGACAGTTATGGCAGTTGATAACTAAAAAGTATTGGTTCAGAAAGCAAAGATAATAAAATGTAAATGGACCAAATGATGGAGAGTCAAGCTTTTTTTAAAGCTTTGTAAATGTTAATGCTATCTTAGTAACAGGTGATGCAGCATGATGCCTGCAGATGATCTGTTAGCTACAGAACTCAAATAAATAGTCTCTTAACAAAGAGAAATATAATTCCTTGCATTATATTTTTACACTAAAACAAGCAAAAATGTTTTATGATGTTGTCCTAAATCCATTTAATTTTTACACTTAGACCTCAAAAAGGTACTTCCTGCCTTCAGTGTATACTTGGGACTTTTTGGCTAAATATAGAAAATAAGAATCATCTACATCAGAAGTGAAACATCAAGCACTGATGAATATGAGACACAATCTAAGTGGCTCTTTTGAACATTTAGTATTGTTTGGAAACCAAAGAGCTGTTGGTCAATTAAAATGCTGGATTTCTCATAGTGAAGTTCCTCTAAAGTTTGTAGATTTTTCTTGGATTATTCATTAATTTATAGAATCAGTGATCACACTCTGAAAGGAATTTCAATAATTTGTGTGGTTCAGCTATCTTTCCATATAATAAAAAAATACTTTTATCTTTCATCACATTTACCTCTGAACTTCATTGCCTTTTTCTTTACCATTTTTAATTTTATTTTATTGTTCTTTCAGCTAGGAGAAAAAAATGGGGCAATGGGGGTAGTAATATTGCTTTATCTATGAGAAACTAATCCAATCCTTTAGGTGGAGGCAATGACTGTTAGCAGCTGTTTACACCTTTAGGCAATTTGGCCAATCTGGGCAGGTCTAACAGCACTAGCTGATATTAAATTTCCCTGGCCTTTCTGGTTACTAAGATTTTGTGCTCGATTTCTTATACTTTGCCAACCAGAGATCACTATTTTTTTACATTTAGAATCTGCTCAGACTTTATCTTTCAGCTCTGGGTTAGTTGCATGACTTTGTAACTTCAATAAGCTTGGCTTTCCAGTGCTTTGATTTGGGGTTAGGATTTTCATCACAGATTTCAGTATTGGCTTCCCAATCCATGCAACAGCTGTTCTATAGCATATGTGCATCAAGATAGGTAGAATGTAGTCTAAAAATGGTGATAGTTCAATTTAAGCCTTTTTTAAAAAAGGGTAAAAGAAGGCAGAGTAAATCACGTTAGCAAATGTGTCTTGAGCTGCACTGGTGATTTGTGTGAGCACAGGTAGAGCCAGCAGCTGCAGTCTCCAGGAGAAAGATCGTCACAGAATAAAAAAGACTAGAAAGGGTGATTATTACATCTGGAGAATGGCAACTAAGAAAATAAGCTTAAAAAGGCAAAACAGTTTCACTAATGAAACAATAATATGTTGAGTTTGAAGTGCTTCACTAGAGATACCTCAGAGAACCTCAGGTTGGACTTTTTTTTTTTTATTTCTACTCCCAAGCAAGACAGTCAGGTGATTTATGCCTCAATTTGTGTTAGAAGCTCCTTGGGTCAAGGATTCTTTTGGAAGAGCTGGAGCCCATAAGAGAGACGTGTGAACAAAAAGCTACTGCCTCCAGAGAACATCTTCAGACTGGCACCTTCAGGACTCTGTAAAACACTAGAGTTTCAGGCAAATATTTTCTGATAAGTTGTCATTCCCAGCAGTGATGCCTTTGGGAGTGTAGTTCTTTCTAGACATGCCCCACTGGGTTTCTGAGGGAGATATCTTACAATTTAGAAAATTCAGATATGCAGACATACACGAAAGAGGGAACTCATCAGAAAAACTGGATATGATTGTTTTCCCATATCATGTCAGTTCATAAAAGGAAGAAGAAAGCATCTATTCAAGATACAAGTGAATTGTTTTAATCATTTTGGAGCAGCCAGAATATCTTTATCAAAAACAATGACCTTCAGTCTTATGCCCTTGTACACTTTACAGAAAGTAAAATTGTCTTCCCCAAATGCATCTTATATCTTATTGCATAAATGAACAGCTTTCTTTCATCTAAAGATAAGTGGGCATGGGAATTTTAAAGAAAACATGAAAACAAGATATGCAGTTCAAAACAAACCATGAAATTAGACTACACCTCCTACTCAAAGCTGCAACAAACATGATAAAATGAATAAAACTGGATATTCTTAGAGGGAGAAGACAGATATTCAAGGCTTAGAAGAAAGAAGACACACATTGAGGCTAATCTAAAAAGAGCGGACATGAAAATAGACATGATTGTTCATTTGAGATCTGTCATTCTTTAAAAATATTTTTAGAGATGTTCTGGTCATATTTTGTTGATAAGATATGCAAAAGTTTTGACAAAATAATTCATTTACATGCTCTTTATGAACAGCCTTCTAGAATGAAATTTATCCCAAATCTTTCATATTTTTCTTAGCCTCAATCAGTCCTGTGATTACTGAAACTTTGGTATCATCAGCAGTTAACACTTGAAAGCATAAACCTCATTTGTGCATAGAGAAAGAGGAAGGATTTCTTTATTCACTTGCATAGAAATAGTGTAGAAACAGCACTTAAAGCAATTTTCTCCATAAAAACATGGCTTATTTGCAGTGTTTGATTGTGTGGAGTAGCCCTTCAGTGACTTGCTCCAGAAGCACTGGTGTTATCCATACAGCTGCATGGAAAAGTGATACTTAAGCTTTGCAGAAAATACGAGTTGTGTTTATGAGTTGTAGAAACCAAGTTCAAGAGCCTATTTCATAAATAAAACAGAAGAAAAATCCCACTTCCATCTTCCACATCATTAAAAGGTACACACATGAAAGTAGATTACTGTTGTGAAAACCTGTTTTTCTCAGGAATGTTTTCCTTCATTTCTTTTGGCTGAAATGGGTTCACTAAGATTATGTATATTACACAAAGTATTCATGTAAGGTGGTATCTCTCGAATCAGTAATATAAACTGCTGAGTATCACTGATGTCTACTGGAGTCAACAAGAGTTAATTTTTTTTACACGTTTCTCAAGTTGTGAGTTTTCTAATTAATAAAGGAATGTTTTAGTCTGAGGTAAAAATGTAAAAGAGTGTTAGTTTCGCATTCCTTAACCAAATGATTAGTGTGTACATAATAAGAAAACTTCATCCACAATAGGAAAAACATTGCATAGAAAACCCACGTGTCAACCACACTTTTACTAAATTAACGGTGCTAATTTACCATAAACGTAAGTTATTGATTGCAACTATACTATTGATTTCCAGGCAAGAGCCAGAAGGCTGTTGTTTGTTTTTTAGTCAGCTTTATGGAAAAGGTTAGGAGAAATTATATTATATTATATTATATTATATTATATTATATTATATTAGGATTTAATCCTAGCCCCACTGAAGCAGAACTCCCACTGACTTCCGTGCTGCTAAGATTTTAACCAGTGTGAAAATTTCTTCTCTGAATATTTCTATTTTGATTCAAGTTTCCAAAACAGCCTTGACAAACAAATGCAAACACCTTCATATGCAAGAATTAACATCTGCATAAAAATTGATTCATACCACTCTCCACATAACAAAATTGTTGCATGAGTATGTACTTATTTTCCAATGCTGATCAACTAGAAAAAAATGCAAATTTCTAGTTGGCCGAAGGGAAGAAGTGTGCTGTCATTACTGTGAGTACAGAAATCCCACTACAAACAAGCAATAAATAATGTCAGGAAATGTCAGTTTCAGAGGGGATGTCACCATGGAAAATAAGCTTATGAAATGCTGAAATACAAGTGGTATTGCTTATAATTTTTAACTTTGATAGTAGAAATCAAGCCAGTTTAAAGGTATATTCCACTGGAGACAGAGTGAATATGCCTTAAGATAGGAAATTCAAATAGAATCCCTTAAAATATTGAATATGAAAATTAATGTCTGAGGACTTAAAGATTTGAAAATTTTGAGCATTGAAGATATAAAAATAAATACTGCACACACAAGTGCACTGATAATTCACAAGCTTATTTCAATTCTTATGTCAGAGTCATTATATTATTTCTTCCTGAGTCTGGTGAAGTGGTTCATCTGAAGTAAAAGCTAATATTTTTGGTTTTTTCCCTAGGAAAAAATACAAGCCCATTTTGGAAAACTAGACTTAATTCTCTGGCTGTTAACAAGGATGCTGCTAAGGGAGTCCCTTTCAGGCCCCAAACAATGCCTGGTCACATCAGTGAGAATACTTCTAGTGTGTTACATCTTAGAGCCTTGCAAATGGCACTGTTCCTTGTCAGAACTTTCATTTAGAAAGTTCTAAACAGAATGCTTCCACTGCTGTACACAGCAGGGAAACCTCATAACAGGTAGATTTATGGGAGTTGATGGTGACAGCTAGATAAATTTAGTGATTTCAGCATGTGGAAACATTCTTTTTTCAAAGAAAGCTTCTATAAGGGTATAAAATAAATGCTTTTTGCAAAGACATACTCATCATTTAATAATCACATGACAAAAAATTATTCCATAGTTCTTCCTGCAAAAATGTAATGTTACTAAGGGAATGATACCAACAAGCTTGTCCATAATTTCAGTCCATTAATGGGAATTAATGGGAATTTAATTTTTTTTAAATTATTTATTCCATCATTTTGTTTTCCTATGTTTTGCTTACTCTCTTGGTTTCAGATGGTGTTTTTTGTTTTTTTTCAATTTGTAATAAATCATGAAGACTCATTTAATTTCCTCCTGGACATCTATTAATGAGACTAGCTTTTTTGTTGTTGCTTTCTGGAAAATTATATATTCTCCACTAAACCTTTATAGATTAACACTATTCATTCCAAAGTTGACAGTTCTCTAGATTTTTTTTTTAAATATATATAATATTTCAGTATTGATTTATTTTCAAAATATAAATCTTTATTTTCTAGGAAGGACTGAGTACCTGAGAAGTCTCAAGTGCTAAAAGAAAGGTTTTTCTGAATTGGGAATTAACAGACAAAGCTAGATAATTACCATGAAAGGTCATTATAAGACACTTCTATGTCTGAGAAACAATGACTGTTGAATATGCAAAAGTTCAAGTTTTCATTTCTAAAAGAGACCTTCATACAATTATGGGGATTTAACATATTTCTGATGGCTACTTCAAGTGAGCAAAAACAAAAAATCAGGTGTTTTTAAATGGATCCACTAGTGAGCTGTTAAGTTATCCATGTATTTTGCTTCTGGATGTGCGCCTGCAACAGTGTAAACACATTTATTTTCCAAAACTGTTTATTGAAAGTGAACAAAATACTACTAAATACTACTGTAGCATTAAATATTTTACTAACAGAAGAAATAATATCTTTATTTACATGTTCCAGAACCTTCATCTTCCAATTATCCTGGCAGATTTTCAAGAGCAATGTTTTCAAGAAAGGATTCACAGAAGCTATAAAAGAAAATTTGTGCGTAGGCTTTTTCTAGTTAAATTGAGGATGGCAACTTTTAAAAAAATTCTGCAAAAGAAGATACAGTAAATCTCCAGTTTTAATAATTGCTAACTTTCATAATTTACAGGCAATGACAATGTTTTACATCACTGTGCTAACGTTCTCATGGTTGAATGTAGTTTATAAGTTCAATTTAATTGCTCTTAACTAACTAGGTATTATGTTATGTCATACAATGTGGAGGAGGCTGGTTAACTTAAATTTGACTTTGAAACACAAGACTTAGAAACACATACAAATAGCATATGAAATTCAAAAAGTAGTATTTGCATCAAGTGCTAAAGCTTCAGAGGGAAACTGCATTTCCAGTTTGAACTCTCACATTTTCAATACATACTTAATAATAATACTTAATGCACTTTTCTTAACATCAGCCTTAGTGTGAACTTCACACATTCTGCATTTTTTGATGGGGTTATTCCTCAGTTCAGCTGACACCGTAGCTTATTTTGTGGACTCTCTGAAGGGGATTCAGCTGTCTAACCTGAGACAAGTAGTTCTGTGTAAGATGACCCAGGGCATCTGACCTGTCCATCTGCTCTTCCAAAACAAGGACTCCTGTAGGTCTGTTAGTCTTGTGTGGAAGCCTTGGAAATTCTAGGGTGTCACACACGGCAGCCAGTGCACACCAGCCTTCAGGGAACTGAAATGACATCTCTGTCCTCTCTCGTGTCCTCTTGCTGATTATGACAAAAATGTTTTCATCCATTCACACAAATAGGGTGCTTTTTTTAATATTGTATTTGATGCAAAACAGGAAGGAGATAAAGGTACACTTCCCAGTTTATCGTGGTACAGAGTTGGGTGCTGGGAGATTCTGTGGCAGGATCTGGTAACAAGTAAATGTTCCAGAGTGCTATAGTAAAAAAGCAGTACATCCAACCTTTTAAACAGCATTCAAGGAATAAATAAAGGTGACTGAAAGGAGTCCTGAATCCTTACTGTTTATCCCAAGTTTACCTATCTATTTTTCTATCTATCTATCTATCTATCTATCCTATCTTTTTGCAAGCTGATCAAGATAAGCACATCTTTGGAAAGATCTGCCTGACAAATTTTAAAATCCTTGATTCACCATATAATTACTATTGTTCGATATATGGTACAAGGACAACCTCATGAGATTTTAAACAGCTACTGATTATATCATAAATTATATTTTCCCCTAGAATTACTTCTAAACTCAGATATTTGACTTGAAAGATCGCTCACATTCAGCTTCTCTCAAAAGAAGGGAAATCTAGGATTGGTAAATTTATATGAATAAGTACACTGTTTGCAGTAAATTAAGACTCATTATTTAGGTGTATTTAGTGATCTGTGTTATCCCTGAGCTAAACATGACGTCTACATTTAGTATTCAATGAGGCAAACACTCAGATGAGTTGAAGGAAGGGGCTACCATTCTGGGGGCTTTATTAATTAACATGAAGAGTGTTTCTGTTATGTCTAGAGGGCAGGCATGAAGGGTAGGATTTGAATGAACATTTTTCTCAAAGTTCTTTGTTGCCCTGAAAGTGAATTTTCATGGTTTGGCTTTATGAGCAATATCAGCAAATCTTTCAACCTTCTGTAGCAGTAGCAGAAAAAGAATTCTGGCAAGGCTTCTTAATTCATAATTTACTATATTTGCAGCACTAAAGGACAGGTAAGTGTGAGAAACACACCAGGAAAGACATGGTTTGTCAGCAGAGGTTCCTTTTATCTACTCTGCTGTTTGGGCCTTAGCAGTTACGTGGTGTATGACCAAAGCAGGGAATGACAGCAGTGCAAATCCTGACCGTGAGCAATGTGAAAATGTATGAATGCCACAGCTTCTGTCTTATATCAGCTCAAGCTAGTGGCTCATACAGGCTCTGAATGTGAAGCAAATGCTTCATGTACCCTTCACTGTTAACATGGAGCATAAAGCACTGCAGTTATTTTACTCTGTTCTGTACCTAGTGTAAGGTAAATAGAAAATCTGATGTGGTCCAACTGATGAAGTCAGAAAAATATGAGTTGACAACCTGACTTATACAGGGGATTTGCATTATTTCAAAATTATATCAACACTATTTGCATTTTTGTCATTACAGATATTAACAGTGTCCAGGGATTTTAATTTTATAGGGACCGGTTTATGAAAGGACTTAACAAATGTAATTTCATTATCATGCTGTTTTTCTTAATATTTGATTTTTTGTTTTCATTATGCTACAACAGCCCAATGTTTATTAATTAGTGGACATATTGATAAATAAACTGAATATTTAATTTAATTTAATACATTCAAATATTTAACTTCCTAGTAGGAAGTGATACAAATACTGTGATACAAATTTATCAACTCTGTGATGAAAATAACATGTAGCGAAAAAGACTGTTGAATTTTCATGCTCAAACACACCAATTATAACAGAAGTATTTAAATATATAATAGAAGTATTTAAAGGAATGTTCAAATTCATAAAACCATTGAAAATTGATTCAGGGAAGTGCAGTATTCCAGCTGTATAAATACTGCACAGCCAAAGATGGGGAGGGAGGATTATTCTTCCCTTTATGCAAGACCAAAACCTACTGTCTTGCTTCATGCTACATATGTTTCTCTTAGATGAGAATATAAAACTTCAGAGAAATTTATCAGATTTCCTTACATTTGTCAACTTTCCTAATCAGAAACTGTTTTCATTATTTGCAAAGTATGATTCAATTCAGTCAAATTTTTATTCAACATGATAGATTTTTAACGCACCGGTTTCCAATCTGCTATATTTTTCTGGTTTACTGATTCAAATATTTGCATGTTTTATTCCTCCATTATCATAAATAATGACATTCGAAGTCTACAAGAAATATTTCACTGCAAAATACAAAAATAGCTTTTTATAACTTACATTGGGTTTATTCTATCAAGTAGGATTAATACTACTACTAGATGTTTTACTGCTTATAATACATTCACACTTTGCAAAATTTCAGAATATAAAACCAAAAGTAAGCATACAATGCTGTTTTGCCTCATGCACTGTGTGCAAGTGTCTCTGTGTGTGAGAAGGAGACAGGATTATGAACAGGAGCATTAACTTGAGCTAAGCTTGGACCCTTGACCTTGGCCACCTTCTTGGATGAACCTGCCAGCAGAGAAGGTTGTAATGCCCAAACAATTAGGCAGAAACTAGGGTCAAAGGGAAAGCAGATGCTCCTACAAAGAACAGACTAGTCGAGGCAAACACATCCTCAGTCTCTGCCCTATACTATGCAGCAAACAGAGGGTTTGTATTCTTATGCATACATGTTTCCATTCTTATTGAGTAGGTTTTTTCATAAGGAAAGAAACCTATAGAACAAAATTAAGAACTTCTGCTGTTCATCTGAGAGGCACAAACTCATTTGTGGTTGAACTGCAGTAGATAGTGGTGGTAACTGGAATTTCATGGAAATGAATGATCACTTACTGTGGTTGAGTTCATACAGAATTATAGAATTGATCTACTTAGTGGCCAAACTAACAGCTCCACAAGGCAAGATCAGCTTTTTCCACAAAGGCTTCAGAAATCATATAAACATAAGCAAATGCATTATAGTTGGCTCTAAAACAAATAAAAGTAGCTCATGCATACTCCAACTACAGCTTGTTTCTAAAGATAAATAATGAGCCCAAATAATATTCTTACATACCAAACCAGAACAGTTACATGAGCAACTGAAGGAGGCCATTCTACAGAACAGCTTTCCTTCCAGGTCTTTCCATTGATAATGTCAGAAGGTTCCACTTAGCTTTGTTTTGCCAGTGCCAAAGAACAAAAAATCCTTTTTCCTGATCTGTTCTTCAGTGTAAAGCAATGAAATATTAATTAATACCACACTAAAATGGCTATTCAGTTTAGAATAGCTCATTTTTTAAAGGCAGATAAAAAGTAATTGACATCTATGAGCAGGTGTTCCCCATGCCAAAAACCCCTCACTTTCACTTATTTAAAAAGCTGGGAAATGCACATTTGTTTGAGAAAGCCATTTATCCAGCGAAATCTTTAATTACATGCACCATAAAACAGGCACAAAATGCTGTCTCCTCAGACCTGTAACTTTAAACCATTGCAAAGCATGAAGCGCCTAATTTCACCAAAGAATAACAGTCACTATTTTGCTCTGTTGTTGCATGACAGCTGGATATGAACAGCAAGTCTCTGCTATGGAGGGATGCCACATGACTAGAGGCAAAGCTCTGCATTGTGTCAATGTCATTTCTGTTAAAGATCTTCTTGTAGCCTGACATCCAGAATGGAGTTGCACATTATGTACAACGGATAATATTTCTGACAATATACTCTGGATGGCCTTGAGCTGATTACCACTACTTCTTCAAAAAACAGTTGTTTCTGAATTGTTTCCTTTCAATAGAGTCTGCCTGAGGAAAAATAGCAAGCGAGACTGGATCTTTAGTGCCGGATATATCATAATTTTGTAATTGCCCTAGTTCAGTATTTGAAAACAATTCTTGGTCAAGGACAGGAAACATCTTGCCTGTAGGTGCAATAATGGAAAGTGTAGAGCTGATCTAGATGAGCATCCTTAAGATTATCTCATGTTTAGATGCTAAAACTTAATCAAGCTAGCAACAACAAAATCAGGTTAAAGGCAAATGGTTTCTTCAGGACTGATGCTCAATCTTTCAAGCAGGGCTTTTGACAACACCCTTTCAGTATATCCAGACAGAATATTGCTGCTGATTCAGCAAGATGCTTGACTACAATGCCCTATCTGAAAGGTGAGCTACAGCAAGCAGTATTGGTGTCCCACAATAATTCTATTGTATGGTATCAATCACAGATCTTACTTTACAAACAACTTCTGGATAGTCTTTGAAACAAGAGTTGAGTCTCAGAACTGACAGTGGAACTGTGCAGAGTGGGTATTTGCAACCATTTAAACCCTGTGAAGATGTGAGGCAAGAGGATGATGAGGTGACATGATCATGGTTTGCTGTGGAGCTCAATGATAAATGTAGCTCAAGTTTCCAGAAGAGGAGGGGATGTAAAAATCGTATTCCATCTCTTGCCAATGAACCACATCTAAAACATGCCCTTCCACTTTTTGAGGTGTGCAGCCATTAGTTCTTACATTTCTCAGTACTGATCAGTAAGGTCAGCCAAGACGGTCATACTCTCATATCATTCTACAGAAGCAGCCAGAAGTATGCCTACATATGTGTTACCATTTTTACAATTATCACACTAGTAGAGATGAATTTTCATCTAAAATTTATTCTTCTATGAGAGATTTTTCATAACAATTTATTTCAGAGACAAGAAAGCTCATCCAGAACAAAAACCTGCTAGGAACTAACTAATTCAGAAGCTTTAGCTGAGATGATTTCTGAAGTGTGTCTGCAAGTGACAGAGTTCTAAATACCAGCTCATCATAACAAGCACTTGCATAAACAATAGCTTCCCAAGCATGAAATCCATGGCAAAACCTAAAATTCTTTAAGTGGGAAAAGAGCAACTGCATCGGACTCTCTTTGTGGCTTAGAAAAACCTCGAGCAGCTTAAAAGAGGAGAATCAATGAGCACTGAAAGCAAAAGCTCAAATTAAATCTGCATAGAAAGGCAGGAAGTAAAGAATAAGAGATGGGTGAAACATCTATCTAATGCCAAACTCCTATCATGAGCTCCCATGTCACCTGAAAGAAAGTTGAGAGTTTGGCAGGAGAAGCTAAATTCACTGGTACACGAACAGAATATGGCACAACTCCATTTGTTATGATCTTGAAAGGTCAGAAATGTATTAACTGTGAATAGCCCGAGTGTCCTTTTGTGATTCTAGTATATGTATACCCTTTTAATTATCCATTATTTATATAATTCTTTGCTTTAATTGCACAAAAGTTTTTCCTTACAAACAGAATTTGATATATGTATATAAATACATATATAAATATGTATTTGTATATAAATATGTATATGTTCATATATATATGTATATATACATATACATACACAAAATTACTACTGTTTTCTCTGATATTCATTTTCAGATTGCTGTGTTGAAATGTTTAAGTTGACCTTTACCATTAACATCTTTCCATTAGACCAGATATTGATCATAATCTTCCTCCCAGTAAGCTCTAAGGACATTTGACATCAACTTCAACAGGCACAGGAATAAGATTTTTTTTGGTTTATTTTTATAAATGCAAATCAAATTTTGTTTCTTTAATGTAACAACATTTTCCTTCTCTGTTTTAGTCCATATCTGGATTTATATACCCCAACACATACCTCTATCCATGCAATTCCAAAACACATCTGGTAATCAACTGGTTTTTAATTCATAAAATAGTATAATTCTCCTTAATTCTTTTCCTTGAATAGAAGGTATAATCTTACTGTGATCACTGTGCTAGAAATGAGAAATGTATCAACTCATTAAAACATCCTGTAACAGAGATATCTGCCCTGTTAAAATAAATAGAAGCAAGTATACATTCACCTTTGAAGCTGATAACTACATTCTGCTTTTTTTTACTCAAGAAAATTCCCACTGTGAAAAACCTGACAGACATAGAATCACAGTATCATAGAATCATTACATTTCGAAGGAACCTTAAAGGCCATCTAGCTTCAGCTTCCCTGCCATGGGCAAGGACACATTCCACTACATCAGGTTACTCAAAGTTCCATCTGGCCTACTTTTGAACACCTCCAGGGCTAGGGCAGCCAAACTTCCCTGGGCAATCTGTTTCACACTTACCATCCTCATAGTAAAGAATTTCTTCCTAAAATCTAACATAAACCTATCCTTTATCAAAAGGCCATTTCCCCTTGTCCTTGTCAAGAGTTTCTCTCCAGCTTTCTAGTAAGATCCCTTTAGGTAATGAAAAGCTGCTCTAAGGACTCTCCAAAGCCCCCTCTTATCTAGGCTGAACAGCACCAATTTTCTTAGTCTTTCTTGATAGGTGAGGTGCTCCATCCCTGTGATTTTGGTGGCCTCCTCCACACGCGCTTCGACAGGTCGATGTCCTTCCTGTGTTGGGCACCCAAGAGCTGGATTAAGTACTCCAGGTGAGTAGAAGGACACAAACATGGTGTGACTGCTGCCCACGCTGCTTTTGATGCAGCTCAGGGTATGGTTGGCTTTCTAGGCTGTGAGATCCCACTGTCAGGACTTGTTAAGCTTTTGGACCACAATTACTTAAAGCTCTTCATCTCAGGGCTCTGCTGCAGATTCATTCTATGCTCAGCCTGTATTTGCCCTTGTGACTGTCCCAGCTCAGGGGCAGGAACTTGCATTTGGCCTTCTTGAACTTCATGAGTTCACAGAGGCCCACCTCTCAAGCTGGACAAGGTCCTTACTAAGCCCTTCCTCCAGGGAGTATCAGATTAAGACTTAAGTAAAGACTATCTGGTTTGCTCACTCTTGCACACAGTATGCAATGTACACAATCTGTTGGATTAACAGGATAATGTTTCTCAGTGCACACAATATTCCCTTCTTTCATTTATGTCAAATTAGACAGCTTTGTGAAATATAGTTTTCCAATTGTCTTGAAATTTCTGTAAAGTTCAGCTAAATCTAGAGCAGATATTTGTAAGGCACAACGCAAATGTTTGATGCCACTGACAGCATAGTCCTTATGTCTCATGAAACTTGCCTTGACTCTCTACAGTCTAGGAAAGCTGAAAACGTCTCTATCATAAATAATACTTTTTTCATGTTAGCTAAATGATGGCTCTAAAGAGCCTATCACTCTCCACTAGAAAACTTGCTCAGTTGTAGGTAGACATCTAAATTAAACTTAGGTGAGAAGAGCTCCTTCAATCGTATTACAAATGTCACACACCATAGAACAGATATTAAAAGACTGTGACGGGTTCTTCACTTATGGCTCCTCAAATAGAATAGGAAGCACTTCTTATACTGTTCTCCCAAATTTAAACCAAAACTAATTCAGAATATTCCTTTATCTTTTTCAGATATGAGATCTAATGCAATGATCACAACGGTCTTTTCTGACCTTAAAAAAAATTATTGCAGTTAATTTAATGCAAAAAAGAGTTTGCAGAAACATTTCTTCATTAGTTCAATTTTGCTACCTTAAAATCGTGCCATGAAACAAGTCTCATGATGTGCATAACCAAACCTAGATCTTTTATTTCTGCTTCAGCTCTTCAAATTCAATTTTGAGCTCTGACTGAAATAAAATTAGTTAATAATTAATTGCCTTACAAAGTCTGCATGAATGGACTTTTTAAAAAAAGAAGATAGGAGATGGAAAAATAATTTTTTATCATCACCTCTAATACTATGGTCTTGATAGTCATACAGAATTGTTGCAATTGCATTTCACAGATGCATTACTCTTTTATTCTTTCTTGACAGCAGTGTTTTTCCTCATGGGTTGGAAATACTATTTCTTCATCTATCACAAGTATTCACTTCTGTCTTAGAAATCAAATTGTAGGAGACAAAATAGGTGTCACATGTAATCAAATCCAACAACTTTGTTGCCTGCTTTTCATATTACCCTTAATTCAAAAACTAATTACTCAGTATGTTCTTCTGTTTCACAATCTTTATTATCCAGAATTTGACACTCAGTCCTGAAAGAATTCACTATATGTACACTTCGGTAAAAGTGTGCTCATGCCAAAGGAGTTCTAACACAGAACAGAAAAATGCTCTCTCCTGTCTAAAAATTAAAATGTGAATAAGTTTTCAGGCTTGTAGCCACACTAAATTATAAATGTGACACAGCGTGTCACATATTTAACATCAAAGTCCTCAGTTCGTTTATTAGTCGAAAATATTTTTTGCTCAGGTTTGAATCTTCAGCATTCACAAATCTCTTCTTCCTTAGTTTTTTAATTGAGCTTGCAGTTTAGAAGAAGTATTGTAAACTTTTTAACCATACTTTTATGTCTTAAATCCACCATTTTAAATTTCACATGATAAAAGTGAAGGTTCAACTTACCTTTTTTTTTCTTTCTTTTTTTTTTTTGGTAGTTATGTGGGAGTATTTTACTTAAACTCGGAAGCGTGAAGCAGGTCCAGAGGTGCTTTAGATACTCACACTCTCAACTTCAAAGTGGTAGTATAAGCTTTTGCTTACAACCATGTGGGACATGTTTAGCTCTGGGCATATATCATTTTGTAACCTATATATGGCCAATGAAAAAGATCTACTTCTTTCCATAACCTATTTTCCCCTTATAGAAAGAGTTTCAATTCCTATGAGTAATGAGAATCACATAAAATAGTTTCAAACCCAATTTTAAATTGGAAGAAGTTAGATTGAAAATATTACTTTGCTTATGTCTTATCCTCTTGTTTTTGTATTGGGAAGCTGTCTTTCTGACTTTTAAGCATTAAAAAACTTTGTGCCCTTTCCCTAAGTTTTGAAGACAGGAAGGAGATGTTCAGTGCTTTCACCACTCTCCTGTACAGTTGGTTCCCTTAACATTTGTACATGATGAACTTTGATTCTGACCATGAATACAGAGAAATCAAATAATTCTGGAGAACCTGAAGAGGCAGACCAACCACTGGTGAGTGTGAAACAGCTTTGTGGTATGATGGCAGTGATGCAGCAGCTCTAGAATTTAAATGTATCCAGCCAGTAGTATAGGACCCAGTTAGATGTAATGTTCCAGCTACGTCATGCTCCATAAAAAAGAATGACATTTGTCTCCATCTTCTGTAAATGTTTATACAGAACTTTCAGTGATGCTTCTCCCACCGCCCTGCCCCCCCCGCCCCCCTCCCCCCCCCATTTTTGTATGGTTTTTCTTTGTATTAAAGAGAAAAGATAAAATCTGGGGTGCAAATTACTTTGGCTTCCAAATCTGTCATAATTAGACACTATAATTTAGTGGCACAATGAGTTGTGGCACAATAGATGTTGAAGTGAAAATGAATGTCACTCTGTTGACTTGTGTGTGATCAAACTCAATTCAGGATGTTACCAAACCAAATTTATTTGGTTTATGGTTAGAGTTTTTTTACAAACCAAGTCTTTCGGATTTGCAAATGTGTGAGTTCAGAAATATTAGCAACATTGTTTTGCCTACAATTACATTAAAATTTCTTTCAAATACTCTCCACACAACACAAGTTATCAATTTTTCGTAAGACTATCCAATCACCACATGGCTAGAAGAACTGTATTTTTCTTAATGTGAATTTCATCTTTGCAGTTCAAGGTGTGATTGAAGAAATCAGTAAATAAATATAAAATAGATTTATAGTTTAATCTTTCTGTACTATTTTCTCTCGCAATTACTTAACTTTGAACCTTAATTTTTATCAGTCACTAAAATGTTTATACATAGCTGTCATTAATATTTCACATATTCCTTTAGACTTTTTCCTTCTGTTATTTTACTCACACCAATACTGAAATGCATTGGTTTCATTTTCTGACTTTTATTGCACTAAAATTATGTATTCAGTTTCTTCTAAAATCAAATAATTAATTCCTAAGGTTATGCTCAGCCTTTCAGTGACTTTTGCATGTTCTTATCTTCATACACTGGAAAAAAACCAAGGTTCAGTGAAGTTATGACATTGAGTTCAATGTGACTAGGACAGGATAGAAAAGAAATTTTTGCCATTTGATACCCAGTTATTCAATTCCCTTGCTTGGTTTAAAAGCATTTCTGTGACCACTGTGCAGCTCTGGATTTTTAAGGTAGAGGCTATTTTTACAAAAATGTATTTACCTCTTTCTCAAGATGATGACAAATTAAATTTAAAAGAAGAAAACAAGTAAGGAAGGTGAATAGTCCTCTGAATTTATAAATACTGAGGTGATGTCATTGTTGTGTCATTCTCTGAAATGACATTATTTAGAAAATATTCTGAAGGTTCTAGGACTTTTTTCAATACGCAACTGACATCAGATATTCTTTTGAAGTAGAATTGGCTTTGCTCTAGCACTATTTTGGATAAAGAATTAAGGAATTATTTGTTCTGTTACACTCACTCCAAAGCACAACAAATACAGTATAGCTACTGCAAATGACTAAGTGATACTGCATCGCTTGCACTTAATAAGGGCAAACAAATTTTTAGAAGTTATTTTCGAGGCAAAATAAAAAAATGACTAATGGACATAAAACAATCAGCTGAGAAATTTTAGTTAGGTCCAATCTCAAGGAATAATAGAATGGTTTGGTTTGGAAGGGACAAAAGA
Organism: Sialia sialis; assembly: GCA_009812075.1. Classification (NCBI taxonomy): domain Eukaryota; kingdom Metazoa; phylum Chordata; class Aves; order Passeriformes; family Turdidae; genus Sialia; species Sialia sialis. Next base: position 12,314,047 of record VRYO01000369.1, read on the forward strand.
CCACCTAGTTCCAACCTCCTTGTCATTGGCAGTGATACCTCCCACTAGAACGTGTTGATCAGGGCCAGCCTGGCCTTGAACATTTCCAGGCATGGGGCATCCACAGCTTCTCTGGACAACCTGTTCTAGAGCCTCACGACCCTCTGAGTAACTAATTTCTTCCAAATGTCTAATCTAAACCTACTCTGTTCAGTTTAAAACCATTCCCCCTTGTCTGTCACCACATGCCTTTTTACATGTGTAAAAATTCCTCTCTCCAGCTCTCTTTGTAGCCTTCTTTAGATAATGAAAGGCTCCTCCAAGATGTCCCCAGAGCTTTCTGTTCTCCAGGCTGAACAACCCCAACTCTCTTGGCCTGTCTTCATAGGACAAGTGCCCCAGCCCCCAGACCATCTTTGTAGTCCTCCTCTGTACTCACTCCAGCAGCTCCCTGTCCTTATGCTGGGGGTCCCAGAGCTGGATGCAGCACTCCAGGTGTGGAGGTCCACAACCACCTTCCTCAACCTGCTGCCCACATTTCTTCTCAGGCAGCCTAGGGTGCACCTGGCCTTCTGGGCAGTAAGTACACACTGCTGGCTCATGTTGAGCTTCTTGTCAACGAACAAGTCACAGAATCAAAGAATTAATTAGGTTAGAAAAGACCTCTGAGGTCATCAAGTCCAACTTTTGACTGAACACCACCATGTAAACTAGATTATGGCACTGAGTGCCACATCAAGACTTTCCTTGAACACCTGCAGAGATGGCAACTCCACCTGGGCAGCCCATTTTAGAGTCCTTCTCAAGCTTCATCTCAAAAGATGCTAAATTATCAACAAATTATTATTAATTATTAGTGTTTTTCCTATCTACAGTGGAGGAAAGTAATTTTCTTTCTGTTGTGAACTCATGAATTACCCCAGAATTTTACTTTTAAATTTAATCTATCGGCATCTACCTGATCTGATGCACTTTAGTAGGAAACATTTTATTGAATATACACAGCAACTCAAAGCTCTCTTATTCACATATACTCTATCATTGCATGGGGTCAGGGCCAAGCAAATGGCTTTTTAAAATTGGCACACAAAGATATTTTGCTGGACTTCCTCAGTACATGAAAAATGACAGTGCAGCTGCAAAAAGCACCACTCCAAGTCCCAAAAATGGCCAAGAAAACTTGAAGCATTTTTACTAGAAATTCTGTCTTCATAGAAACTTCTCAAAACATATATCTTGTTAAAATTTAAATGGCACTTCGTGATGTCTAAATATTATCACATCCCAAAGAATCTTAAGTCTCTGCAGCAAAGTTAATTAGTCCAACACCCACTCACAGTTGAGTGTTCTAAACTGTTCCACTCATTTGAAAAAAAGTCCTAAAATAGCATAAATACACATTTTGACTTTATATTGTATTTGTATATAATAATTCTATTTATATATTGAAATGAGCTTCCTAGATAATGTAATTATCTTTTGAATGAAAGAGTTTCATTTGAGAAGAAGGATACAGGTAACTACAAACTAGTCAGCCTAACCTTCACCCCTGGGGAGGCGGTGGAGAAAGCCATCCTGAAAGCCCTTTCCAAACACATAATGGACAAGTTGGGAGTCATCAGCAGAGATTTATGAAGAGAAAATCATGCCATAAGAGTCTAAAAATAATTCCATGGTGAAATGACAACAGTACTCAGTGGATGAGGAGTTATTGCTTATCTTGAACTTAGCAAGGCTATCAGAGATGCCTCCTGTAATACCACCATTCCTAGAGGAGCTTAAAAAGCAGATACATACGACTGCATGATATGGTTTAGTGGGCACAGTGGAACTCAGGTAAATTTTGGACTTGGAGCTCTTTTCCAGACTTAGTGATGATATTGCCCTCAACAAACTGATGAAGCACAGATTATATCTGCAGACACTGAGGTGAGCTGAAAGGTGGCTGAGCTGCTGGACTCAAAGGCTGTGGTTAAAAACATGAAGCCCAGATGCAGGCCAGCCAGTGGTGATGATTCCCAGAGGTCACTGCCGGGGTCAGTACAGTTTAATGTCTTCATTAATTACCTTGATGATGGAACAGAATGCAAATTTGCAGATGATTTGCAAACTTGGCAAAACTTTGACACATCAGATACTTATGCTGTCAAAGGAACCTTGACAGGCTAAAGAAATGGGCAGACAGTAATAGTCTCAGAACATTCAAGAAAGAGAATACTACATTCTGCACCTGGGGAGGAACAACTACATGCACCAGTACTGGCTGGAGACTGAATGGCTGGGAAGCAGCTATGCAATCCTGACGGAAAAGCCAGCAATGTGCCTTTGCAGCAAGGAAGGCAATTAAGTTTTTCTGGATTGAATTAGGAACAGGATCTCACCACCTACAGGTTGACTGTGTGATCCTTCCTCAGCACTGGAGAAGCCATAGCTGGAGTTCTGGGTCCAGTCCTGAGTTCCCTGGTACACAGGGAAATGAAAATATGGAAGTGAGTTGAACTCAGCACCACGAAGATGAACAAGTGTTTGGAGCATGTGACCTACACTGAGAGGCTGAGAAGCTTGCCTTATCCATCCTGGTGAAGATATGCAGGGACATCTTACTCATGTATAAAAACATGGAGAAAGGTCAAGTGGTAGTAAGCCACTACTGAGATAGGAAACTTCATTTAAACCTAAGGAAAAAAAATAATGAGAGTATTCTAAAACTGGAGCAGGTTTTCCAGAGCTGTTGGGCGATCTCCACCCTTGGATATTCAGTAGCTAGCTGGACATGTCCCTGAACAGCCTGCATTTGGTGACCCTCCTCAGGGCAGGAGGGGTGGGATAAGACCATTTCCAGGGGTCCCCTTAAACCTTAACTCAATCCTGCAATTCTGCTTTTCAAACATAATATGCTGTGCTGTAAGAGTATGTCCCCTGCAGTGTAGTGCTACTTGTGGGCTTAATGATAAACTAGATTTTCTCCAATGAAGACTGGTTAAAGAGACAGTCAGGGGACTTCAAAAGGATCAGAATACTTACATGTCTGGTAATTCATGAGGGTCTTTAAAATGAACTTCTCTCCAGTATCCATATGATGTATTGCTCTAATTAGAAAATTATGACAGTAAAAACCAGATCTTGCAATGAAACGTTACTTATTTTTTTATTTACCTGGTCTAACAAGTGTTTTAAAATGTTAGAGGTAAGTTTTTTAAGAAGTTAATGGCTTCATATTCCTAAAAGTGTTTTGAACAGATATTAAAAATTACTGGATTTATAATTACAAGCGTTAACACAGTTCTTATAGCCTTATAAAGAAAAAAAAAATTACATTCACATTGCTACTATCCTGTTGAATCTTTAAGTTTAAAGACATTTTTTGCAACTTTCTTCAGTATTCAAAGAAATAACTGGAAATAACGGTTGAGAACTTAGAAAATTTTCTTTGTAACAGCCAGCTAACCCAGTTTTTTTTCCAATACACCTCTTAAATTCTCGCTAAAAGTAGAAATGCCACAGATAATAATTCATAATTAAATCAAACATAATTCATCAGATTATGTATGGATTAAGCAACATGTAAATTGCTAATTGGAAACTTCATGGCAAAAGTTCTGTATTGATATGAAATTTATGATGAAACAATAAGATAACTATGTGTTGAACACAAAATATTTTACATTAGAATATCTTAAGACTTCTGGTGACTCATAGAAAACAAAAATAAGGACATTTTAAAAAATTTTGGAATCTCCATTCCTATAGTAAATAGGCTTGGTGCACCTATGCAAACATAGCAATTTCATGCTCCATTGCTTTTGATGTGACATAAAAACTTAAGAATTCATACATTGTGTCAGATCAAAGATATATCTAGGCCAGGATCTTGTGGCCATTACTGACTGCATAGAAAAGACTAAAAACAGAGCAAACATATTTGATGCTTTCCCTTAATAGTGTCTCATCTTCCATCTCTTTTCAGTTCAGGGATTTTATGAAGTAGATTGCTTTTCTATGTACTTACAAACATCAGTGAATTTCTGTTCAATGAATTTGCCTAGGTATGCCCTTGAGTCAAAATAAGTTTTAAATATCTATTATGTGAGATTCTGCAGAGTTCAGTGAGTTTCTGTTTTGTTGAAAATCTTAAGAAAAAGGCTGAGTTCCTAGGAACTATAAACTCTCTTAATACAGGATGAAAGTAAGGGCTAGTGAAATGCTCAAGCATTCATAATCAAAAAATGTAAGACTGTCAGAGGACTTTTTAAAATGAAATTCTTTTCCATAGATTTTACAATAGCAAAACTGAAAATTGTAAAACCATGCAAAATGTTCAAAGTTGCTATATTTAAATAAAGTAATAAAAAAATTACTCTTACATTTTTTAACTCGCATATTGTAGCTTGGCCTACCATTTAGCTGACATGTAATCTGATATATAATCATAATATATATGTTCTTGCTCTTCTGTATTTGCAAAATTTTTGTAAACATATTTTTCATCATATTTATTCCCTCTATTTAATTTCTAAGGTCTTCCTAGTCATGACCATGTCTAATGAATACTGTTGTTGTTATATGATTGATGAGTAAATTAATATTAAAAATTTTCATGGACTAATTCTCTAGGCTTCTTGCAGAACATTCTATATAGAAGGCACTGAGGTTTTTTTCATACCTTACAGTGCTTTGAAAGACTGAGCATTGAAGCAGACCATGCAAATATTTAACAGCATCAGTCTGCTAAAACCAGATATTTTAGCCTCCCAAGTTTTCTTCTATTCAAATCAGTGTTACCTTTTATCTTTCTTCTCTCACTTAACTGAATAAAAATAAATGTTCCATTTTGTCCCCTGAACCTCAACCATGATGAGTGACCCCTGGAAAGCAAATTCTTTTCAGGACTGTTCGCTGATTAGAAACCAATTTAAAAGGGGAACTTTCTTGATGCTTAGCACCCAACCAGAACAGCTCTTCATGTCTTCCAAAGACAAAACATGCTCACACCAAAGCAAAAGGAACTTGCCCCACTGCGGACAAGGGCACCACCTGCTGACACCCGCCCTTTTGCTGAGTTCCCTACTGCCCTGCACTGTCTGATGTCCTCTGTTCATGGGAAGGGAATCAGTAATTCTCAAAATCCATGTGGATAGTCCATATTCTGACAACAAATGCTTCTTCAGCTACATCAACTTTCAGCTACGCTTTTGGGTCTTGGCTTTGGGTCTTGATCTGAAATGACTCAGTTCTTTTTCCTCCATATTCCACTATCTGGCAATGGTTTTTTTTTCTCTTCAGTTTTCCAGAACTCAGTTCTCCATACTGACTTCCTTTCGATTTTATACAGAATTCCAGAAAGCAATAATCTGGATATAAAAGGAGGAAGCCATTACACACTTACCTGTGAAGAAAAACATTTCTGGAAATGCATGTTTTAGACTACAAAATTCAGAAGGACAGCTTTAAAGAGAAATGTATATCATAAAATACTCCTTTTTCAAGGATTTTCAAGACTTTTTTTTCCTTTTCACAAATTTTTCCCTCTCTTTATTTAGATAAAAGAATCATTAATGGCTTTTGAATCAGCCACTAATTTACTTATCATTTGCCTAAAGGACATAGCTTTAACTGCAGTTATTTTTCAATCATTAACAGTCAATTTAGCTTATATTCAAAATGCTACAAAATTATTTTGTATAAATGTTATCCTTAGTTTTAAACAATGGAAGAGGTTTTGATTAATTTTAGGATTGCTAGAACAAATTGGCATGAAAGTAGGTTAAAAAATCATAAAATGCCTTTGATCAAGAAAACTTCTGGGCTCCCTGCCAATTTCAAAAGAAAAGAGAGATGTTCAAGGTAAAGATGTTGGTGTTTAGCTAGTGTCTCAATCAGAATCTAGAAACAGAGACCCCTAAATATACAAGAAGCCTTGCTGAAATTAACTGGGGAAACAAAACAGCTAAAAACCCACCTTTCTGTAACAAAAGTAAGATGCAGGTAAGACAAAAATGAGTAGCAGCACCTTTCAGTATATATAAGGTATAATGTTAAAATATATAGTACAATCTCATATAACTTGTAGCATGTATAAAGAAGAACAATTCAAATAAGCACTAAATTAGATTTCTTTAAACATGGATTGTTTGTTTCTTTGGAGTTTTCCATTTTTTGTGTTTTTTAAGAAAGAGCTAGGAAAATAATAGCATATTCTGAAAATAGTTGCATGAGGCACGGCAGACTTTTCAGGGAAAAAAAACAGGCTGAATCAGTTGTTTGGAAGGAATAAGCATCGTCTTTTATGGGTAGGAAGATATGTCACCCCTTGGGAACATAAACTGAGAAAACCTTTAGATTAAGATCATGTAAATCCTTGTAATCTATGTTCTCCTCCCATCAGAGCAGAGGGTGTCAGGCTCTTCTGACCGAACAATTCTGGACTTGAAAGGGAAGGAAGAAGTCTTTTTAATTAGGGCCTTTTCTATTAAATATTTATGGAATTGGAAAATGTTGCAGTAGGCAAAAAAAGGACTCACAAGGATACATTTCCTGATAATCACATCTTTTCCTGAGCCTGGAAACAGAACAGGATGAATCCACCAGTCAGCTAAACAGCCTAATAACAATCCTAGACACCTTTTCCTCAAGTTGTGATCTATACATTACTGAGAAAATATTAAAGCAACAGGTTTTTTATTGACTTTCAAAATTAACATATGTATTTAAAAATTTCCCTGATAAAGTGGTCCATGGATAAGTCTTCACTGCATATTTACTACACAATATATAGTTAAAAACCAAAAAAATCCTCCAATGAACATTAAAAATGCTTGAGACATGCTTTGTATTTCATGTCATTTAAGCAAGAGTAAAATCTGCCATAAAGATGTTTTTATTCCCTTTTTAAAATCAGCTTATTCAAAACTTATAACTGCTCAGAGGAAACTAGATTAAGCTACACAACATTATGAATATGGACTATCTGTGCTCATAACTACCATCTCAGAAGAAAGAAAAGGTAAAATGCCTATTAAAATACACCTAATACTTGATATGATCGATGAATATCTACTACTTTTGATGAACAGAACTGTTTTATGGCATTTTAATGTATATTCAGTATTGTTCTCAGTAAAAATTTTCCTAGAATTTACCAAACTATGTTAAGTGCATTCTTTCCGAAACATAAAGTTATTTGCCAAAATACCTTGTAATATTATTAAACATGGAATGTAAGGAATGCAAAATTATTTTACCACAAGCCATGTGTGGTAAAATATGACAGTGATACAATCTATTGACTCTCTTCCTTGAAACTTCAGGCAAGGGTCTCCATTTATTATCCTCGATCGTCCATATGTGGCTGCTTAGATGAATGGATCAGTGATAGAAATAATCTGTTAAAGGCTCTGTGTCTCAGAGACCTCCCAAACAGCTGAAAAAAGATAGTTACAATGACATATAGTATCAAAATTAAACCCCCAAGTTCAGAAGAACCCGTAATTTGGGATATTTTTTTACTGATGGATGATCCAAAATGTGCAAACAAGGAAAGGTTAGCTGTAAGACTAGTCCCAATGAAACAGCCAGCAGAAATGGACAGGAGTGATCACAACACAAGTGTCATCTCCTCTACTTCAAGATCAAGAAGTCTGTAGTTCCCTAAAATTTGTAAGAAAGACTGGACGTAACTTGCTTTTGCAGAACTCAATGATAATTTATCCAGTGCTTCCTCAGTTACTTGAACTGTTGTAGACAAAACTCTGCTTTTTCCAAGTCACCACTCCACTGCTCAATGAAAAATGAACACTTTGTTTTCTTTAGTCGTTATGGCACTGCTGGCTCTGAAGAGAAATTTTAAATTACAGTAATAATCATCACATAATAGTTAGAAGAGTTGACGGAAATAGTTTCCTACCGTAACGTTTTATAGACACATCACTTGAGTCACAGTAGAATTGCTTCTCTGTTTCCTACTTCCTACTACTTCTTACTTCCAATAAATTAAAATCATATTTTGCTGGCATTGCAAAGGCTGAGCATGGCAGATCAGGCCTCACTCTATTTTCAATTTACTGCAAACTAGGAGACACTTGTGAAACAACAGATTTACACTGCTATAAAATTATGTAAGTGGGTTAAGCAAGCAAAAATAACAAGCCCTAGCCCCCCTTCTGAAAATGCTTGGATCTCCTCCAATAAAAAGGTTACGATTCGGACAATGAGCTTAGTCTTTAGATGAGGTGGTAAAGGACACTATAAATCACAAAATGCTCATGGCTGACATCCACACATTTGTGACCTCAACATTTGCCTGCTGCAACAATTTCTAAACTACCAACCCAGAAGAAATGCTTATTACTCCAGGAAAAATAACTTGTGCAAACTGTAAAAGGATGTTTACAATAAAGGTGGTTGGGGCCATGACAATGGACAGAATATAGGAACCTAAACAAATCTCGCTGCATCATTGTGGAGCTCTGTTTTCTACGGTAGCTTCATGCTAAATGTAGAGGCAAACCTGAGGTGAAGACTTGTGGGGTCACAATACTCAGAAATAATCCCAAGACTAACCAATGAGATTGGTACTTCTTTAGTCACCATAGTCTCTGAGGAAATTCTCAATATACTGCATGATAAATCTCTTAGTGAAAAGAACAGCAGTGAAGACAGAAGAGGACAATGCTGCCTAAATCTGGATCTATGCTATGTCTGCACTTCAGAAACACATTTTTCTCTTTCTGATTCAGATACAAACACACAAAGAGGGAGAAAAAAGGCAGCTGTTATTTTAATCAAGAAAGCAAAGCACTGAGAAGCCACAGAGTAAGTTTTTGTGCAGTATTGGGACAAGACTACCACCGAGAACAAAACATGCAGAGAATGAATGTCAGAAATGTTCGTATTTGTGGAACAGGTATTTCACATTGGAAATTTCGAAACAGAAAAAGGCTATCTCTGAAAAAAAAAAATACCTGAAGAGAAAAAAAAAAGAGGTGAAAGAATATTTATTCCTTAGTAACTTTGTATGTTACTGCAAAAGAGCAAAATAGCAAAACTGAGATACTGTTTGTGATTTAAGACACCCACTTGTCAGTAGCTAGCACACTAAGTTGGTAATTGTTCACAAAACCAGGTAAAACACATCTATTGTTTTTATATGTGCTGGTAAAGGAGAACTGACACCATAAAATACTAAACCCCACAAGTTTCTAGCTTCTCTGTCACATCTCAGTGCATTTAATATCCTTCTGTCATATTATTTATGACTTCACAAAGAAACCAGTTATTTCCCATTATCTCTTCAATAAATAAGTAAAGCAGAGCATGCTGCAGCACTGCAATTCGTTAATGAGATGCCCATGAAATCGTCACGGTGTCTGGTCTCAGAAGCTTGCACAGCATCTAACTATTAGAGTTCACCTCATCCCCAAAGAGTAATTGCATTTTTTACACATTGATATGTTCCAACCTGATGGCTGAGACACACATTTTAAAGTGGATTCCATAAAGTGAGTAAACCTTTCCATGACACATTTAATATTTAAAAAACAAAAATTCGACAAGTGTTTTCAGATTTCATTAACATTTCCACCCGTCTATCATAAGAGTATTGCCTTCTTTTCTTATGAGGAAAATAGGTCACAACTTGGATTTCATGCGGGAAAAATCTCACACTCCAGCTCCCACTGAAACGAACTAATGATATAGAAATGTTACAATATATATCATAACACACAACTAAAATCCTGATCTAAAACCTGCTGAAGAAAAAGAAAGCCTTTCCATTAGCTGCCATGGGCTTTGTCTTCAACCCCTAATGCTGGTAGAAATTATTACATTTTCCACCCATTTGTTTATATTGCTGCTTAATAAAAAAAATGTACAGGTAAAAAATGTTCCTCTTTTTTTATTATATCAATAAGACTGTCACAGATTAAAAGAAACAACCATTAAATGACTTTTACATTTAAAAAGACAAAATATTTACCAATATTTTTCAAATACAGCAAGTATAGTGTTTCCTCTAGTTTCTAGTGGCCTTTTTTACCACAAGACATAGTGCTCATAAGCGTATTTTTTTAGTTTTATTCACTGAGGGTTCTCTCATTTAATTTCACTAGTTTGTAGTATGGTTTCATAATATTCCTGTACATTCTTTTCTTCTAGCAATATTTTATATATCGGAACAAAAATTTTAGTTGTGTTTTCCACTGTTTATTAAATGTACTATTGATGCCCTAAGTTTTAGCTTTTATATTTTTCTGATTCTCTGCTGCCTTGTATGTAACTCTGAAACATCACGTTAGGTGCTAGCAAGCTCTCTTCACAAGGTAGTTAAACAAAACAATCCCTTCCCAGCTCGGGAATCAAGGACACCCATTACCCAAAAAGCACAAACAGCAGCAAAGGGAAGGGGGCAAGCCAGGGGGTTGAGACTGAAGTTGTAATTGGAAAATTTGCCCAAATACTTAAATAGACCAAAACTTTAAAACATGTAAAAACTCATGACCAGGATCCATCTTGGATCCATCCTGGGTGTAGCCTGGCCAGGCTCTTGTACTGCCCAAGGTGTATCCTTGTAAGGCCTTTCAATAAATATCTATTTTATTCTTTTAACTGTCTAGTCTCTGTTCCAGATCAGCTTCTCTAGGCATCACTATCAAGGACAGAAGATGTAAAAGTTGTGAGGTTTTCATGGTTTTCCTCTTTTAATCAACTAGCAGAAAAGTATTTATCTGAGACTCTTTAAATACATGTACAGAGGCTACTGTAACATAACCATAATTCTCTCAAGAGAATGTTTATTTTCTGAGGTGACCTGTTTAATATATTCTGAATACCTTTCTCCTGTGCAAGTTGTTGTCACCGTTTTGAGTGGACAATGTCATTAGGGAACAGCACCTTGGGCAAAGAAGCTTGAAAATGGAATGAAGAACAGTTAAATTGCAAGTGACCATTAAACAGAGCAGGACTCCCAAATCTGAATGAGGGAATAAAAAGGAATAAGGATAAGTAGTTCTTGGCTCTGACACAATAACCATTTCATTTTTTTTCTCCTGGAATGGTATTCAAGTAGAAAGTGAAGACACTTTTGGTGCATGTATGTAGATTTTTGTACATGAGTTTGTATTGAAGCTCACGTTGCAGCCATTTACCTCACCTGAAAGTAGAGATAAATACCTGAGCATCTAATCTGGCTAGTACTTAGACACTCCTAAATTCATTTTGTTTGTTTTTCCAAGTATGTAAGTCAAGAGAAACAGAGAAAAATTAGCATTATTTACATATAAGATAAGGAAAAAAAAATTCTCAGGCAGAAAAGGAAATCAGACATAAGATGATTGTAAAATTTCTGGAAGGGTAAATGTCAGCAAAAAACCCCTTTTTAGTCAACAAGTAATCTCAGGAAATAAGGATAAAGATACGTGTTTATCCACAAAACTCATTTACACATGCTATATGATTACTGTTTAATAAGCCATTGCCTTCCAGGAAACAGTTGTGAATATGCATAAAGTCATTCATGCACTGCATTCATGTCGACTAAGCTGCAATATTCTCTGAAATGGAATAACACTCAAGAATAAAATCTAGTCTCTCTCAGTCCTTGCAAGATTTTCAGAGTATTCGAATTCATGTCACTCACATCAGAAAAAAATAACTGCAATATTATTTGTTTTTCTTTAAACAAATTACTTGTCTAATTGTTATCATGAGTTGGAGGAACCTAAGGAGGTGTGATGATCACTAGGAGTGATGGATTTAAATGTGGAAAGGCAAGCAAGCACATAAGTCCATATAAAAACCATTGTGCTGTTGATAAGTTTTAGCCAGTCATTCATTTTAACTGATTGTTTGACAGATTCTTGTTAGGGAAATTAGTTTTTTTTTTTCTTTATACCCATTTTTTACAGGATCAATGAATCATCTAGATTAGAAAGGACCACTAAGGCATTGAGTTGAACTCGTAACATTTCTGTGTTCATCACTAAACCATGACCCCAAACACCACATCTAAAAGTCTTTACCAACTCAGTGATGGTGACTCAACCACTTCCCTGGGCAGTCTATTCCAATGCTTGAGCCCTTCCAATTTTTTTCTACATCCAATTTAAACCTCAGTTGGAACAACTTGAGGCTCCTGGCTCAAGTTTGTTACTTACGAGAAGATGCCAGCCCCCACCTGGCTACAGCCTCCTTTCAGATAGTTGTGGAGTGGTAAGGTCTCCCCTGAGCCTCCTTTTCCCCATACTAAAGAAACCCAGCTCCCTCAGCTGCTCCTCATACAACTCACTCTCTAGACCCTTCACCACCTCCGTTGCCCTTCTCTGGACATGCTCCAGCCCCTCAGAGTCTTTCCCAGAACTGGAGACGGGGCTGCCTTACCAGTGCTGAGTACATATGTGACCTTAACCTAACACAGTTATCAAGATAATCCCACAATTAGGCAGAACTATCCATTCAAATGTCCTTTATGCCAGAAGAATAATGAGAAGAGAATAATGAGGAGATATATGACACATTTTTCACTGATTGTTTCAGTAAACAGATCAACCAAGAGATAAAACCTTTATTGCTCTAAATAGCACTCCTATACCAGTCCAAAATTAGATACATCAGGCTCTGTCTGTCATGTTCCCTAATGATATTAGTACCTGATATACTTTCAAGGTTGCCTGAAAGCTTCTTTGAGTTAACAAGGCTTTTGATAAGCTAACAAAAAAAAATGCCAACTTGTTCCTCTTTTAGCGGTAAGAAACTCTGAGCAAATTCTCTACTCTAGCGTTGATTATGACCATTTCTGTGAAATACTCAAGTGGGATCTCATGCATGACTTGACATCCATGTTAGCAGAGGAGATGCTGTATATTTAATTCCCATTAAGATTTTCCAGACATAAAATTAATAAATCTGTTACTTTAGAAGCAGGAATGTACTATCTTACTGTTTTCCTGTTGATTAAACTATGCTTCAAATACATATAATTAAATTTATTGTTTGTTTTTCTTGCCCTGTGTTTGCAAAAAAAAAGGTACTGAGAAAAATACATGTATTGGAGGAATGCGTATTAACACTGCCATGGATTTAGGATAAAATCCTGAGAGTTTGACATAATTCAAGAAATTAATTGCTGTACTGGTCAATATCTTGCTAGAGGTCTTTATAAAAAAGCTTGATGCAAAGGCGTCTCAGGTCAAACCAAAGACTATTTAATTTCCATGGGCTTTGGATCAAGTGAATAGCATTAAATCCTGCAAGGCATTCAGGGACTTACAAATGCTGCAGCATTTATGCACCTTACATTGAATTTTTTATTAACATTTTGTGTTCTACAGCTGACAAAAGTTCTCATCACCTAGTAGATTACGACCTTTGATTATATAAATAGCTGAAGAAAACAAGAATAGTAAGAACTATTTGTGAGTTTAAAGAATCTGTTTTCCTGTTTGCAAAGTATTCAAGCTCTATTATATTCTTGGACACTCTGAATCTTTACTTAAGGTACTTAATAATAGCTATAATGTATCCATTGTCCACAATGCTTTAAAAATTATTTGGCAAAAAAAAAATTTCCCTAATCTAAACTTGATCCAACGCAAATTATTTCTGAGAACATAAGAGGGGTAGGTGAAAGAGAAGAATTAGTGTAAAACTCAAGCCCCATCCATGGCTGAATGTAAATTACATGGTTAGCGTGTAAGCAAAGCCAAGAACACCAGTTACACCATCAGCAATCTGTAACTTCTACCCAAGGCAGAAGTTGCATCCTTTTTCTTTGATGTGCACTGGTGGATATCTTGTCATTAATTTTTCTAATTGTTTTTTAAATCAAAGAAAAAATGGACCAGTCATGTCAGGTTATAGCCTTTCACCCTTAGATAAAATTGTTCTTTCATAGCATTGTTTCTGAAAATATTCTCCATTTCACACATGGATGAAAAGTCAAAATTGCTTTGAACTGAAATCCCAAAAGCCATTTGAATGAAATAATCCAAATGTGTAATTTTAGAATTTTTTTTCTACATTTCTGACAGAAAATGAATAAGAAGTAAGTAGGTTTCTTTTGTGTATTTTTGGAAACAGGAAATTCATAAATTATATTTTCCAACTACATTTTACTTTGATAAAAGTCTCACATAAGAAAAAAAGTTCAAAGATGCCTGAAGAGATTTTCTATTACCTTACATTGCAAGAGCTCTTGATGTTTTATTGTGAAACTTTTAGAAGAAAAGAGGTTTCTTTGGGAAATAGTTTTAGATATTTATTTGAACATAGTCAAATTATTCTGATATTATCTCAGAACCACAGAACATCATGGGTTGCAAGGGACTTTAAAGATCATCTAAATCCAAGCCCCCGGCCTTGGGCAGGGGCACCTTCCACTAGACTAGCCACATCCAACTTGGCCTTGAACACTTCCAGGGATGAGGCACCCAAAACCTCTTTCAGCTACCTGTTCTCATGCCTTCCTGTCCTCCCAGTAAATATTTTTCTCCTACCATCTAATCTAAACTAAGTATTTCCTCTTTTAATTTAAAACCATTCCTCCTTGTCCTATCACTATCTGTCCATGCAAAAATTTGCTCCCCCTCATTATTATAAGGTCCTTTGGGTACTGAAGCCCTCAAAAAAATCTCCCTGGAGCCTTCTCTTCTCCAGGTTGAAAAACACCAACTCCTTCTGTGCTGTCTTTATAGGGGAGGTTCTCCAGCCCTTCGATAATCTTTGCGAGCCTACTCTGGACCCTCTCTAACAGGTCCATGTCTTTCTTGTGCTGAGGACTCCAGAGCTGGATGCAGCATCCACGGGAGGATCTCACCAGAGTGGAGCAGTGGGGCAGAGTCCCCTCCCTTGCCCTCCTGGCCATGCTGCTCTTGATGCAGCCAGGATGCAGTTGGCTTTGCAGGCTATGAGTGCACAGTGCTGGCTCATGTTCAGCTTTTCATCCATGAGAACCCCCAAGGCCACCCTTCAAGTCCATGTCTGACCAACCTGGAGATAAGAATGTTGTGTGGGACCATGCTGAAGGCCTTACAGAAGTCTGGGCAGATGACATTAGTCTGTCTTCCCTTGTCGACTGTTGCAGTCACTCCATCACAGAGTGCCACAAGAGTGTTCAGGCATGATTTGCCTTAAGAAAGTCAAGTTGGCTGTCTTGAAATACCTCCTTGTGATGTATGTGTCCTAAAAATACTTCCATGAGGATTTACTCCATGATCTTCCCAAGCACAGAGGTAAGCCACCACTATGTGGTTCCCTACATCCTTCTTTATTTTCTTTTTGAAAATCAGAGTGATGTTTCCCTTCATCTGACTGCAAAAGTTCTTAGCTTTTTTATAATTCTCTGATCAAAGTCAGTAATCATAATCGCTAAAAGTTGCCAATTTTTATACTACAGTAAAGACATACATTTAAACAGGTGTATTTTTCTTTACCTCACATCATGAACCCAGTATAGTGAACCTGACTGGAAGACCACAGTAGACTGGAGAGTTAGTCATTTGTGCAACAATGAAGCCAAGCAAGTACAGCAGACCATGCTCAATGTCCACCTCAGCCTTCAGGCTGTGCTCTATTGCACACACACAATGTCTGCAGGACAAATCTGCCCAGGTCACCAAAAGAGAGGAGCCTGCAGGTAACTCAGTATTGGTGTTACAGCACCTGTTCGATGTTGCCTTCATGGAAAAGTGCAGCAAGAAGTTACCATGAAAGTATCCTTTATTAATAGGGTTGTTTTATTGAAAAAATAAATTAAAAGCATGCAATACCACAAAGAGCCAAGAGAGAGATCTCTGCATGCACAGAATCTGTGCAGCACGCTGTGGAAAAATCCCCCCAGCCATCCAATACTAAGTGAATGTATAGTTCCCAGCATCTGAAGGGGTATGAGATTGACTAGATAACTATATTCCTCTTTGCTCTCTGCTATTAAAATATATATTTTACTAAGTCATTTGTTGTTGCACCTTTCTTGCCAAGATTGAGAAAAAGTCCTGCATTTTCACTCTTTCACCTCACATGGCACCACTCCACCCTGGTGCAGAACACTAGCCTCTATCAGAACTAGCAACTCAGTTTTTGACACTGTCTATATCTATTCTCTCCAGCAAACAAGTTAGGTAAATAATTTCTCTGCAAACTGGCTTCATGGCTCCCTGTTCTCAATTTGTTTTGAAAGGCAGTGGAAAAGGGGTTGGCATAATAAAAATATAACTTCAAATCTCAGATGTAAAAAATTTGTCTTCATACCAGGACTTGTTCCAAGCACAACTTAGAAGAAAGCAAGAAGCTTAAGTGTTTCTTTTCCATCATTATCATCACTCTTCTAGCTTTTCCAAAGCATTAACTTGAACTGAAAATGGGAAGAAAACTATTTTTTAAGAGTATTAAATCAAAATTGCTACCCCAAATTCTATGCCAATAATCACTGTTCCTCCTCAAAGGAGAAGCAATGTTTCATTAGTTACGCAGGATAGCACTTTTTAAAAAAAACTTATTTGGAAGCTTATGATAAAACTGGCCAGTTGACCGGAAAATAAAAGGGGAAATATTGTTCTGTAGTACATAGCCTTTTCATTCATCTCTTTTCACAGACACAAAAAAATGAATATGCCACTTAATGCATAAAAGAGCAAAATTTCATGAACTCTTACACAAAAAAAAGGGAACGTACTAAAGGAAATGTTATTTCACACTTGTATAGAACTGTACTAGCTGGCAAATTTGAGATTTGCTGTTCTGGAAAAGCAGATCATGAAGACAAACTACAATAAGTTAAACCAAATCTTTGTTGATAACAGGATTTCATATCAAATTACAGAATCCCCTTACCAGAGAGATTGGTATGATTTGCAAAGAAGTGGAAGAAGTTCAGAAGGAAAATGAGAGCGACAAAAACTCTGAAGCAGTTTTGACTGCAATACCTTGTCATAGCCTTTAAGATTCTGTAGTGCTTCAGTCTGGAGGCAGCTTTAGAGAAAACGTTATCTTTTTAATTGAATTAAATATGGAAATGACTACTGCAATGAGTAGAGTGCCCTGATGAAATTTATTGTAGTGTGTCTCTAAAATTTTCAGTCTGCTTCACAGCTATGCATTGGCAATGCTTAAATGCAGTCTAGAGCTCTGAGACCTCCTGGAAGAGCAGTGGCATGGGGGGACATGTCTGATATGTCTCCATTGGGACACCTTGGAAATGAACAGTGGTGAAACACCTAACAAGACCACCATGTGGCTTGGTCTTCAGGTTTCCCATGCAGAAGAACAAAAGTAGTTTACAACCCTTTGAAGGGTAATCAAGGTATTCAAGCTCCCATACCTTAATTCGCAAGCCTTGCTATTTGAAAAATTACTTCATTCCTGCAGAAAATTACAGTGGATACTTAAATTTTCTTTCCAATTTCTAGAGGCTTCTTCTAAACCAGCACACACATTAAATATAATTTTTTTTCAAATTTAAATTTTTTGTTGTGGTATTTGGAAAAGGACAAAAAATTGGCAAAAGTGGCTTTCAGGGTTACACAAAACAAGAATATTTTCAATTTAAATGTAGTGGATATGTTGCCTTTTTGATGGAGTGGGAACTGCCATCAAATGCCAAGCATGTACTCTGCTATGATCTTTGAAAGGAATATGTTATGGGCCTTTCACTATTATGTAACTTTGGAACAAGACAGTTGATCAAATCAACTACCCACAGAGCTTGGATTTATCTTATCCATTTCCACTTGGTATTTAAAGTCTCCACTAATTATAATAAATTTCAATTATACTCAGTGCAGAGGAATGAGCACATCCAGATGCCTGCTTCTCTTCATTACCTCCTAAGTGAGAAAAGGATGACTAGTTCAGAACTATTTAACTTTTGGAGGAGTAAGTTAAGACCTATAAATATCTACCAGAGATAGTAAGCAACTGGCAGAGAAATAAGTTGTAATTCCACCTCCAGATTCTTCCATAATAATTCTATTGTACAGCATGTCCTATTTGTCTCCTTTAAAATAGTTTTATGCCCTGATTGTCTTTCTTAAAAACCACACACCTAAGATATGATCTCTAAACTCTATAGCTATACCCCTCCACACAAACATAGGGACTGGGAAATGAACTACGTGTAGACAATATGAAAGGTTTATTTAAGGAAACCTTTCTGTTGCATTTGGAATTTTTTTGCTTTGAAAACAAGGCAGCCTCTGAGAATAGCTAGTAAGCTAGAAAACAGGCATCAGAAAGTATATTAAAGCAAAAGGTACACTATTGAGAGACACTAAAGAGATTAACCAATCTGTTTTCAGCCTTTTGATATAAGCATCTTTCAAAACTATTTCTGTGGATCTAAATCCATACTTCCACCCATTCTTCTGTCCAGTATTCCAAATTATCTGTCACTTTTCTCTGTATTTACTTAATTTGTCTGCAAAGACATAGCAAGCTGTGCACACTAAATGTTGTGACTACATAGAATAAAAAAGAAATCTCACATACAGTCTGGAAAAGTGTTGCAAGACTTCAAATCTCTTTCCTGTTGCATGGCCAAACCCACTGTAAATCCACTCCGTGGATGACTGCCTGACAGACATTGTGCTGTACTCATGGTGTGAAGAGGGCTTAGACAGAAGGCAGTTGCATCCAAAGGAATTTGGGCAGTCCATTCCAGGCACTCTTTTCTGTCTTCTAGAGACCTGGAACAAAACTGGCTCCTATCTTCCCCTCCCACAACTAGGATTTTATCTTGCATGTGCACTGTTGCACAAGGATGTCTATAATTTAAAATCGTTGGTCATCTGTGCCAGACACAAGGAGTCAGCACCATCTCTGCAGCTGTGCTTGTCTCCAGAGGAGACTGCTCTGCCAGTGCTGCAAGAGGCTGTGCTGCACTGAAGGGCTCACCAGCACGACTAACAGCATTGCTTCTCCCATGAATTATTTAATGCACTGAACTTGGGAAATTGGGGCCCTCACAGGAAAGAAACTGTAGGCTAAGGGAGTGATGATGGTTGCAGCCTTTCAGCAACTGCATCTTCTCGAGTGATTTGACTGATGGGATGAAGGGAGAGAGGTGTCAGAGATGTCTTGAGAAGGACAGCATAGGCATCACATATTACCTGGGGCTTTTTTTTTAGGAGATTAGTTTATAATATTTACCTCTAAAACATGGCATCTTTTGACACATACTATAGGTTGATTACTTTGTTCACAAACAAATCAGATAAAACTTGAGCTTTCCTTCACTTGGAAAGTAACTAATACTGAGCATGTCAAATCATTATGCCAGTCTGTGGACAGATTTGGTCTAAATTATCTGTCTGTGGGAAAGCTTCAATTTGTATTCAAGCTTCCATCCAGATGCTAAAATAGCAAATTCCACCTTAATTCTCAAACAGTCTAGAGTTTACAATATTGAAAGTTTATTTTTTATATAAACACATATCAAAAAAACACAAGAGACAGCTGCAAGCATAGGTCTTGCTAGGTGTGTGAGAATAGATGTATGTATACTCTGTTCATCCAGTATCTCATAATACCACATTTCAACTTGGATTTCATCAACTGATGTAAACAAATGCATCAATAACAAAGCCAACCAAAAAGCTTAGAAAAACTGAAAGAAGTGGTACAAAATACTGTGGTATTTATATTACAGATTTAAAAAGAATTGTTACTAACGATTATTTGATATGGCTGTGTCTTCAACAGAAAGGCCCAATTCTTAACCACTGTTGTATACCAACAACTAAGTGATTAGATATCCTCAACCAAAAAAGTATATAGGGTCTTCACAGTCAGGTTTGGAAAACATCTTCAACCTCTCTGCTTTTTATTCCTCTGTGGGAAGAAGGAGAGTTGGGGACCAGCATGTTGCAGCTGTCATCCACCATGTCAAAAAGCATCAATTTTGTTCCTAAGCAACTCTCCACAGTGCAGTAGTTGCTGCCCATAACTGATAAGGTTGCTCAGGGAATTGTTAAGTGGCTGCAAGTGGAAGAGATAAAAGTTGCAGAAAATGAAAGTAAGGCCACTAACACAATAGTAAAAGTCCTCTTTTTGGCTATAAAAAAGGGGGATATGAATATTAACAACAATGTAAAGCTAAGGATCCCCCTCACATTACATGTGCTCTCATACAGAAAACTCTCTTGATTCATCTTACTGAAAGAAGCAGTGAGTTAGGATGCAAAGGTCACTTTCAGACCGTAAGCTTTTACACAATCCTAAATTAATTCCTTCACAACCTTACAGTTTAACTCTCAGCCATTTACAGGGAATGCCTGGATGGCCAAGCTCTCAAGTGATAATTTGAAAAATTGTTCCCTGCATATCAGCCAAAATATTTTGAGTATCTGCCAGCGTAATTCATAGAAAAAAATCCATATCTCTGAACACACGTTTGAAAAAAGATAGGGTTTGGCCTCAAAATTTTTTTTTCCAAAATAATAATTAATTAAAGCATGCTAATATATTATCATAAGATTAGGCTATTATAGATACCATTAAGGAGGTTCACAGTTACTTCTTAATCCAAAATTAATTTTCTTAATCCAAGAGATTTAAAACAGTGGTGAAACATACTTTATTTTAATTTACCAAAGTACTCAGAGTAATTAAATAAAATCCTAGAATGCCTTTTATACTATAAGAAGTCTTAGCTAAGGACACTGAGTCTTCAATAATTAAACAGCTACATTTATTTAGAAAGATACATATTTTATAACATCTTTGTTTTAGTGCTGGTATTATAACAGATTATATTTTAGAAAATATATACAAGTGTTCTCAATATTGCAATTTTTTCTTCCTATGTTATTTTTTGATATAAAGCCTTAGTGCAAGTGGTAGTAACTACAGAACTGAGCAAGACACCATCTGGTTAAACATCAGCTCACAAATCACAATGCTTCCTCGAAAAGAAAGAACTGTGATATAAGATGCTTATCTCAGGAAATATTTTTTTTACAAAGAATCAGGAGAAAAGAGGAAAATGTACTTTAAATACGCTTCCTTTAGGAACAGAGATTAAGGTAAGAATCAACTAGCAGAACTGTAGACTCTGCTTACAAAGTTCATATTACAGCACAACAAGAAAACCCAAAGGCAGGCAAAGTACTTCTCGAACCTCCTACATAAATCTACAAACAATGTTCATTAAAATAGACACAAAATAAGAATGTCTGCCACCATACCGGGATGAAATTGCAGTGCTCAAAATTGAGTTATTTTTTTCTTACCACACATCAGCATCTTAACAAATTTACTGTGTATAAGCTATATAAGAGACCTATTGAAACCAATAAATCCTCAGATTGCATGTTTATTTGAATATAGAATCACTTACCTGACATTGTTTCATAATTTTTCACACTGTTTCTAAAAATATTTTCATTAAAATATCTACACGTCATAGATTCTATTTCTAACATATCTTTTCATGCTGAACTCTTGGTTTGAAATCCACAGAGACATAATGTTAAGATCAAAAAATATATCCCTTGGATAATTTACATTACTCTTTCAGTTACCCTTCTGTTTTTAACTCAAATTACTCATTCCTCTTTTCTAAGCATACCATACACACAACACTCTTATCTCCTTTTTTAAAATCTTAAATTGTAACAAGATCTGAACCCTAGCAGTATCCATCTGATTCTGATAGGGGCATTTGATCCTGCCTCTGAGACATATCCAAAGCCTGAGTATTCTATACTTATCCTAGAAGTTACTCCTGTGCACATAAGACTATTTTCTAAGGTGACTAGATACCTAGCTTCAACTGTTTCTAACATCCAAGCCTCTTGTGAGAATTCAAGTTGAGTGCCTCCAGACATATAAATACCTTTAAATTCTTCCTTGTAGTGTTTGGGTCCAGTAAATGAATAAACCCAGAAGATCTCTATGTCTGTGAAACTTGACTCTCAGTTAAACCAATTACATCAAAGAAGCCAGTAATACAGATGAAACAGAAAAAAAACAGAGATGAAATGCAAAACTACTATTCACAAATATTTCAAATATGCAAAATTTTACTTTGTTCATGCTAAAAACATTTATCTACTTTTTTTAGAAACCTCACATTTTCTGTAACTGAAGAATCCTGCTTTAAGTAAGTACATTTACACAGTAGCTCCTAATGCTTTCACCTTCAGGATGGAAATCAGCAGATAAGTAAGGAACAATACTGCACAGTGGAATATAAGAAAGGAAACTGCTTTTCTAAATACACAAAAAATACGATTGCTTATATGACTGATATCCTTGTATCTTTAATAATCAGACAACAGTCTTTTGCTGTTTTGTTAGCTTTTGTCAATGCATTTAACTGATAGAATTTGAACTCATGGTAGTAGGAATGCTGTACTGATAACTAGGTACATTAAGATGTATCTCCTAATAATGCATAAGTTGTGTCTATGCTGCTATGAGAAAAGGAGTGCAGTCTCATTTGAATCATAATAGAGATGAATCCTGTTAGATTTCATTCTTTTTATGTGTTGATCACATGATATTCATAAGATGCTCATGTTAAAACCTGAGACTTCATACACCAGATACCTGAGTAAATTTTTGTATCCCATATTTCTCTACAGGGCACTTAAATCTGTTGCGTATCAGATGCTCTAGTCAAAAGCATTATTTTTTATTTAATCTTAAATCACGTGTATTTAAGTCTATGCTGTGAAAATAAAACAAATTTCACTGTGTACTTAGGTGAAAATTTATTTTTTTGTCAAAACAAACCCCACTGCTTTTCTACTTAACAAGACATTTATAAAACATTTCCAGAGGCACAGCAAGATCAAAATCATATGTTTCATAAAAATTTATTAAGGAATAGTGGTAGAAATAAAGGCTTCTAACTGAGCTAGGAGTTGAAGTCCAAGCATGGTGACTATTATTGTTCCAGGAAGCGTAGAGTAGAACTATGATTTGAAAGCACTGCCTATAAATTCAAAAACCTTTTCTCCACCACATAATCAATATAGGAAAAAAAAAGTTTTAAAGACTATGTCTTCCAGAAAAGCTGTGCTCCTATCTACTGCCCAATAAATAATAGGTACAGAAATATACAGAACCTTTCCCATCACTCTGTCAGCTTTGCTGTCACGTAACTGATGAAACCTGTTAAGACTGGTTCTAAACCTTTTCTGTATTTCTCATTTATACTCCCTCTTTGGAACAATCTATGATCTTAACCCTGATAAACCAGATTCTTCTCTCATTAGCTTACCATGATGAATATTATGGACTTCTGCCAATGGACTATAATGTCATAAAAATCAAGTAAAAGGAGTAATTCATTAGACTTTCTTTCAAATGTTTGGAAAATTAATTGTCACCCAGAAGTTGCAAGATGTTCTCAACTTATTTTGAATAGTCACTTTATTTCTGCGGTATTTATGTTCCCCTCTTCAGAAATACAGTTTTCATTTTCAGGTTTGGGGGTTTTTTGCATGGTAGATACTATTTCTAATACTGTATTCACAGATTTATATGGCTTTTATATTGCAAATTTTTCATCTTAGAAAAAGGCACAATGATGTCAGTCACCTACGGACTGTCACCACTCAGTTTGAACTTCTTGGGTTTGTTCACTTAAAGATTTTACTAAAATGACAGTATTCACTGATGATTACTTGAATGATAGGCCCTAGTTAATAGATCAGGTACGAGTCATATTTACTTTCTGAGATTATTTGTTATGCTGTAATAAACATATTTCTGTGTTGCATCCAGGTCCATAGCAATCTAATTGGTCTTATTCTTCTCTCAAAGTAACAACAAGGCAATAAAATTCCATCTCTTTCTACCAAAGGGGCAGATAATTACATCCTGAGCAGAAAGATCATTTTGTTAAGCATCATTTTGTTAAGCATCACCTTGACGTTCTTCATAACTGAACTAAGGAAGTTAAAAAAAAAAAAGAGTGAAACAAGCAAAGTCCTTTTCCTCTAAGAGATTTTCAGAATTTTTTGAAGAGGAAAGTTTGTCCCCAGTGTAACTAAATAAGAATAAAATTACTGTAGTCTCTGTCAAGCAACAGCATCTCAATATGGTTTCAGTTATCTTTTTGTTACAGAATGAATAATTTTTTTTTACTGCTATCAAAATGACCTTAGTATAACAGATTCTCCCTGGAGCCTTTTTGAATATCTAGTAATGTACTTTGAAGGGTGATCACAACTACACTTTGTCCCTCCTCTGTTATATAGGCTAAATGTCTCTGCTGTGAAGAAAAAATAGATTGAGACATCAAACACATTTGTAAAATACAAAATCCACTAGGTTGTATATAAGAAGACAAAAATAGAAAAATTCTATTTGAAACAGGGTTGAAAATATCAAACAAAAAATGAATGAGCAATACTTACGTACAAGATACAGAAATAAAACTCCAACTTTACATTTGCAATATGAAATCCACTTATCCAAACTTTTAATAAAATTTTTCACAAAACAAAGACTTTGAATTTTGGTCTCTCTTGACAGATTTTATTAAACTCAATGGATTATTTCAAACTAAAATGTGGAGACTATAAGGACTATAAAGACACTGAAAAAGGCACAGTGGTGAGAAAAGAGAGTATGTGTGGCATTTGAGAAAAAAAAGTGATGATTTGGAAATTTTATGATGCTCATAAGGAAAAAAATCTATCAAACAAAGGTCAGAACAAAAAATCTTTTCTGAGGAAAGTTCAGGTCAATTGAAAGACAATGATGGCAAACGAAAGATTTGATTTAGTAGTGAAGGATGAATTAGGAATCTGGAACAAAGGAGCAGAAGAAGAAAAAATAAAGCCAGCAGAGTCTTATTCCAAATGTTAACCTTGTCTTGAAGAAGAGAGGAAAGGTATCAACCAGTAGACAAACCCCAACCATCAAAACTATGGAAAGTGGTAGCTAGAAAAAATAATAGAAAAAATAAATAGGTAGAATACGCCTGTATTGATGAAAAAATAATGGAAAAAGTACTGAAGATGGCAAAGAACATGAATGTGCAGGAAAAGGAAATCCTTTCCTCTCTTCTCCTGTTCACTGTTTGAGGTTTCTGTTATCACATCCAGTCATCTATTTATTATAAAGTCTTTAGAGAATCTGATATATCTTAAGTGTGTTTCCTCACGCATCATGGGCTATATTAACAAATAATCAAAACAAATAGTTGGTTTTTTGTTTTGGTTTTTTTTCTGAAAGACACACCTCTAATTTATACAATGAAAACAAATAAATGAGTAGTCGAGTTTAAGCTTCCCTTCATGAAGTATTGTGTTCATCTACTGAAGCATTGTGTGACTTGATAAAGCTACCCAATGTAAAGGCTATAAAAATAGAATTTTAATATAGCAGTAAGATTGCTTTAGAACTACTCACAGAAGAGCACTATATTCCTTATTTAATGTATAATATCTTCATAAAACAGAAATTACAGTACAGCTCTGACTGACTTGGGAACAAACAATATCCTTATGCCCTCAAAACCTTACCAGCTATTCCAGCTCATTTGCTGGCTCCTGACAAGGCAGACGGAAAGTTACGAGATTGGCATGTTACAAGGTGACAGCAGAAAGTGGCATAAATGTCATTATGGGTGTAGATGTTCACAAGCCCCTAGGAGGGGCCAGTCCCAGTGGAGGACTGCCAGTCCCAGTCCAATAGACTTGAGCTTTTCTCTCTGTCAAGCATCACAATAACCTGATTCTTGACCTCTTTGTTTCCACTATTATCTTGAATCTCCATAAAATATTTTGTGACCTCTTAATTTTATTCTCTTTTCTTCTCTTGTTTCAACTTTACTTTTGCAACAATTAATCCTGAGGAAACACTAGTTTGAAGTTTAATATCAGACAGTTCAGTTTCTGGAAGTGTGCATGCTGTTTTTCTAGAAGCATCTTTCTCTTCTCTTCTCTTTCTCTCTCCCTTTATCTTTTTCTCATGTTCTCTTTGTTCCTTGCTCCTTTCTTCCCTTCTTTTCATTTTTTTCAGCTCTTTCATGTTACATTTCCATTTACATGTACCACTTGAGCTGAGCAGTCAAGAGCAGTTAATAGCTGGGATACCCTTGGAGGCAAAAATATAGTAATATTGGAAGTCACTAGCACTCTGCAAAGGCAAATGTAATCTATGTTTTTTAAAGACACTTTAATTGCTCAGCAATCATGCAGAACTGAGAAATATAGCTCTGCTTCCAAGGTAATAACTCCCCAAATTGCAAAGGTCGCTTACTCAATACCCTTGCTATCTAGGAAAATACGACAGTGACACCAAGACTAAAAAACCAAATTTTATGTTAATCTATTATTAGCTATTAGCTTTCATGAATTTTTGTAGTATTTCACATAACCTGCTGTGTGATACTGTAATCTAAAACATTAAGACTTCATCAAGCTTTGTTTCTAAAAGAGAGAAGTTGTTACTATCAAGTCTATTTATACACCCCTGATTCAGCTAAAACTAAAGTTAAAATGAACAGAAGCTCTGTGTTGGGAAAGAGGTGATAAGCTTTAGCACACAGAAAAGGTATCAGTACTAATTACAGTCAGCTTTCACTGACCCTTGATGCTTTTCCCTATAACTTCCCTCTCCTTTTGTGCAATTATTCCATCAACTAAAAAGATTTCAAAGCTTTTATTATGCTAATTTTATTTAAATTATTCACATATATATATATTTAACATTTAAACACAATCTTTACAAAGTTATCATGATATTATTAAAACGACATAATCTAGCTAATGCACTGATTAAAGATTCCATTAAAATTGGAGATGTTTGTCATATCTGAACTGGTATCACACCTGAACTCCTGAGTGTGAGAATTTGGATCTCTGTTCAACCTGCTCAAAAGTTTCTCTGTTCAAGCTACCTTGACAAAGGTATCAAGCATGAGAGGATTCTCTTAACCCTTTTTGTTCCACTTGGGACCAACATATTTTATCACTGTATTGTTAGAAACAGATTCTTAGGTTCTATTGAAAGAGATTTGAAATTATGTTGAAATTGCAGCAGTATACTTTTGAAGATTTTACTCAGAATAATACTTCAAAACCTGGGATTACAGAATAATACATGTGTATGTGTGCCAAAGAAACAAACAAATCATATTAACACCAGCTGTGATACCATATTTGTGTTATAATCAGTTGCAATTTAGGCATATAACAAGAAAAGTTTCTGTTCAGTACCATGGACAAGTACTTTCCACACTGTGCATGAGCATGGAAACAACTTACTCAGAAAGTACCTTTTGTTACAAAAGTAACCATCACCAGCTTCTGTTTTATATTAAAATACCAGTCAATTCCTTCTTGAAAACGTCACTGTTCTAATTAAAAAATAAATGGTAAAAAATATCAGCATCAGAAAATACAGGAATGTGGATCTAGTTATCATGCCTAAATTGTTTCTTCTGCTAACTGGTCCCTTCCATTTGTCACCAGCAACAGAAAATGAAATCCAAAAAACCACCCAGGAATCAAAAAGGAGGGTTAAAATCCCCAAAGCTCTTGTCACTCCTTTTTAGCATAACTTGCCCTTACAAGAAGTATAAAATATTTACTACGCACTATATTTATCTTCATTTGTTATATCACACTGAAGATAAAAGCCTTGTATAAAAATGGTGGCATAAGACATCCTTTTATCTTTTTCAATATTTTGTATGTGCACTTCTCAAGTAAATTACTATTGCACGTAATAAATCAAGCTTTTCATAATAGTTTTATAATGCACTTTCATTTTGTTAAATGTAAAAGTTATACATGTTTCATAAATTTCAATAGTCCCAACAAGAAATGACAAAATGCTAATAAAATGATGGGTTTTGCCTTAATGAAAGTGCTAAGTTCGTCGTTTAGTATCTGTAATGATTAAATAACTAGTCAGTTTGTAACGATTCAACAAATTTTCAGTTTCATAGATGATAGTATACAACACAAAATTAAGAATATGGAAAAATTGTCATGTCAAATTAGTCAACCTTCTAAATCCCTGTTGTAATTACAGACAAATGCATATTATAACTTGGTGCAGAGAATCAGCTGATACAATCAGACTCTGGTATCAGAGACTTCATAAAATAATACTCTCTCCCATCCTTCTATTAAAGTGCATTGCATTCTAATGACAACAGTGACACTTTTGAACCCCTATTCTCTGAAAGAAATAGTATTGCCATTAGAGTTATGTTTAAAAACACATGCTTGATGTGTCATATATTTCACACTTCCTCAGATCATTTTCCAGAGTGTATCACCAGTCAGTGTGTCTTGACACTCCTAATTTAAAAACTATAGGTCCATGAAAATCAAAGGAAATGTGTTCAATGTCTTATATAAAATCACAAATATATTTGTTTTGTAAAGACAAAGTATCATTTTAATGAAAACAAACCACTTTGTAATAACAAACTCAATATCCTTGTCTACATCAATACAGGATTTAAAACAAAATGGCAGCTCCACAAACTGATCAAATTAAAAGCTTGCACTTCAGTTCTCCTTATAAAATAGTAATAATCTACCAACACTGTAACAAGTCCTGCCAGCAAAGACAATACTCCGTTAAAAATCCACTGATAACTCACATATACTAATAAAATATTCCAATTTTGCTGCCCAACACCAGTTTAAAGACTTTTTTGCTTTGTTTTGTTGTTGGCTGTTTCAGGTTTATTGCAGTTTTTGGATTCGGGTTATTTTAATTTCAGCAATGCTGTTAACTCTCTTAAACACGTAAGACATCTAGAAGGAAGTCACAAGCTCTGCAACAAAAAATTACCCTCACATTTTTTTCTATCACCATTTTTTTTAAAGTGAGTATTTTCCGTTTGTGCCAATAGACTTGTTGAAATGTTGGCTGTAACCAAACACCAGCTGCACTTACCCCAGTGTTGTCATGGTGACAATGGTGTACCAGAAGGCTGCAGGGATGCTGGTGAACTTGCTGGCTGATGAACCCTTCTCTGCATAGTACATGACTGTGGCAAAGATGATGATGGCCATAGTGAGTGAGAAGAGGAGGAAGCCTAACTCCGAGGCACAACTTTTCAGCGTGTAGCCCAGGATGCGCAGACCCTGTGAGTGGCGGGAAAACTTAAAGATCCTGAAGACACGAAAGACTCTTAATGTCACAAAAGCCCCACTGACATCCTCATTATCTGTCATCACCAGACCAATGTAATATGGCATAATGGCCACCACATCAATGATACTCATGACGCTGCGCACAAATTTGTAGCGACTAGGAGCTGCCAGCAGACGTAGGAGATATTCAACTGTGAAGATCATGACACAGGCAGTATCCAGACAGAAGAAAGCCACCGCATACCGCTCTCCACAGGGCAGCTCTTTGATGCGACCTGGGCTTACCCCACAGGGCACTGTCTCCACCACATTGGCAATAACGGAGACGGCAATGAAGAATCCAGTGACATAGTAGAAGACTAGAGCCAGGGTACTGGTGTGGGGGTTTTCAAAGGCCCGCCACATCCTCTGACGAGCTGTCATTGAGGGTAGGGCGCTCTCAGCTACGTGATCCGTATCAGCATCATCCTGCAGGCGCTCAGCATTCTCACGCCGGCGATCCTTGTACTCCTCGTAACAGCAGTCACCAATGATCTCAGGGATGATGCCAAAGAAGGCCAGCTCCTCATCATAAGCCGAAATGCACTCCTGGCGGGGATAATGAAGCTTCCCAGTACGATAGAAGTTGAGAATGTGGCGGAAAATGTCAGGGTCCCGATCAAAAAAGTACTGCTGTGTCTCAGGGTGGTAAAAGAAGTCCCGCTCTGAACTGCCCAGCAGAGTGTCAGGGTAGCGCTCTAAGGTGTCCAGCCATGTCTGGAACTGGATGCCACTCACATTCAGCACAATCAGAGAGTCCTGGCTTCGCTTTCTCTCCTGCCGTGGAGCAGCTGGCATGGGACCAGTAGCCACTGGCATCCATCCTATGGCTGCTGCCCTGGCAAAGGGTAACCAAGCTGCTACACCTGCCGCCATGGTTCCAAACACCTATTACAGCTATGGGAGTCAATCTAGAGACAGTTCTGGTCCAGCCACTAAAACAGAGAGGGAAAAGAAAAATACAAATTCTCACACATTCTTGAGGCAGCAGAATTTCTGAACATCTTTGTGATATTCAGTATTAAATGAAAACCCTTTTGCTTCCTTTTTGTTTCCTCCACTTTTTCACCCCAGAATATTCTCGCCAGGTGCTGGTCACACGGCTAGGACAATAAATGAAGACACTTGGAAATCCCTGTATTCAAAGCAGCTCCTTTAACGGCCAGATCCTTTGGATATAAGGTCTCCATTCGAGGCCCCTGGATGGAAGCAACAGTCCTCAAATCACTAGCCCCTGAAGCCGCCTAGTATCTCTAGTGCAGCTGTGCAGCCACCTGGAAGGAGATTTTCGTCCACGCGCGATGCAGCCGGTCCCCCCGCCCCTCCTCCGCTCGCTCCCCGCCCGCCGCCGGAGCGGGGCCGCGGTGCCAGCGGAGCCTCCCGGGCGGCTGCAGCGGGGCCCCCGCGCCGTCACCGCTCGCCGTGGAGGGGCAGAGGAGATGGGCCGGGCGGGCCGCCCCCTTCCCGGCGGCAGCCCTGGAGCAGCGGCGGGAAGAATCCTCTCCCTGACCTTTAATCGCCGCCCGGGGACTCCTCCAGACCCCGGCTAGGGGCCGGGGGAGCCGGCAGGGCAGGGGGAGGAGCTCCGGGCGGCAGCATTAAACTTTAAGGCAAGTTTTCCGTGCAGCAAATGCTTTGAAGGGCAGAGGGATGCCGGGGATGGGGCGTGGGGAGCGCCTCACAGAGGGGGAGCAAGCAGAGCGGGTCTCTCCCCCGGACGGAGCATCGGGACGCGGGCAGGGGCTGATCTGCGGCGAGGAGACTGGGGTCGGGCAGAGTCCCCGCGGCCGGTGCTGGCGGGGGCAGCAGCGGGGCTTCGGAGACATGCACTAGGTGGGCTGCACGGGGCATCCCCGGGCGCGCCCGAGCGGGCGGCCAAAGGCGAAGCGGGAGAGGCTGGCCGCGGAGCGGGAGAGGGGCAGGAGCTGCGGGGCGGCGGGGGAGGCCGGGGCAGGGGTGCGGGGTGCCGTAGGGCTCGGCGGTCCGCGGTAGATCATGCCCCCCCACCCCTCCCCCCGTACCCCCGCCTCCTTCCTCTCGCCCCTTCCCCTCGGCTCAGTTCTCGAATCCCTCCAGACGTGCCCAGTCTGCGGCACCTACCTGTGAAAGTCTGGTGCGAGCGCTCAGTTGCATAGAGACTTTTGGAAATACGGGCTCTGCCGCTAGATCTCCGCGCCCCGCCGGGAACGGCGGGGAAGTAGTTGCTCCTGAGAAAGCTTGATCGCATCCAAAGGGACATCGATAATAAGGCTTTCCCCCACCCCCACCCCCCTCCGCCACCGCCGAGCGCCAAGCAACAAGTTCAAGGGGTGGGTGGGGGGAAAAAAACAACGTAATCGCGTCCGGCAGCTCGCGGAGCACGTCCTTGCGGGGCGCGGATCCTGCGGCGCGGGGCCGCTGTCAGGCGCGGCTGCGGCTGCGGCCGCTGCCCCTGCCCTGCCGCGGGCTGCGGGCGGCAGCGGCGAGGCCCTGGCGCGGCCGGGGGCGGGGAAGGGGCTTCCCGCTGCCTCCCCCAAGGCGGGCGGGCCATGCCACCCCGCCGCGCCGCCGCCGCCCGCGGGCGAGGGGCGCAGGGGCGGGCGGGGTGCGGGCGCGGGGAAGCGCGGGGCGGGCGGGCAGGACATCGCTCCGTGGGCGAAACAAAAGGGCTGCGGGCAGCTGCGCCGACAGGGCACAGGGAGCGCGGCTGTGCGGCGTGTGTGCCGGCGTGTGTGCCGGCGTGTGTGCCGGCGTGTGTGCCGGCGT
>VRYO01000369.1:12346875-12359367 GCA_009812075.1 Sialia sialis
GGTCTGTATTTTTCAGTCAAGGTTCTGAAACCACTCTATGTCTTCTTCACAGACCTTGCAAGAAGATACCGGAATGTATTCCTCCTTCTAATGTGCCTGTGTTTCCATTTGGTTTCGAAAAGAATCACTGAATAAATAGGTTCCCTTTATATGTGAAGTTTTTACGACCAAACCTTCCACTCTGATAAAATATCTGCCAAAGAAACCCAAAGCAAAAAAACCCAAATACACACTGAAGCTTGAGAGTTTACTCTTATCTGTATTTTAATAATATGCTCAGCTTCAGTATATATTCATTTCCAAGTTCCCATGAAAAAGATAAACACTTCCAGTGTTGTCGCCTAAGCTCTTCCTACAAGTTATACTTGAAAGCACAGAGAAAAAAAGCTTAAAAATGTTTGAGTACAAAATAGGAAAACTAGTGATGATGGCTGATTACATATATCAAGTCACTTGAAATAAAATATCACATTAAATAAAAGATAATTTCATATATTATGAAATTCTTTGTTGGTTTGTTGCTTTGTTATTTTTTTCTAGTTCAAACATTCAGTACACTATATCCTATAAATTAATCCATTGAATTGAAATCAGTTGGTCTGCTTGGTATTGAGCTTTCAATTATATGGATACTTTTCTCCTATATGAAATGGGAGGTTTTGTTTGGTGCTGCAGAAGGACGGTCCTGTAGAATTAATAAATCTCAATTTATGATCCTGTCAGCTCAGCACTGAGGAACAATACTTTCCTGAAAATCAAGAGGCTTCCTTGTCAGCTATAGATATTTTTTTGTAATCAATAACATCTTTTTAACATGCCTAGCTTTACAAAAATCAGATACTGCTTTTAGCTGATTTTTTTCTTTGCAGTTTTTCTGAGTAGAAGTCTTGCGAAAAAGGATTTTCCATCCATAGAGAGAACCCATGAGAATGGGTTCCATTAAAGAAACACCTGGATTCCTGTTGCAATCTTAAAGGTATCTCAGAAATTTACACGTTTCATCAAAAATTGGAAAAAAAACCCAAACAAACTCTATATTTTTGGACAATTTTGGGTACCACGTATAACATTTAGTCTGTTTTAAGTGAGAGGTTTGAAACCAGTTGAGGTTTAGAGACTTTTCTGACACCATTGACTGGAAAAATGATCACCTGACCTTAAATTTTTGTGGACAGCCTGTATATCAGAGAGGCACTCTCCAAAGCAGTATCTTGGAAGGAAAAGAGTACACTCTATTGAGTCCTTAATTAATATCCTACTGAGAAGTGATAGCCAGGAACTCAAATTTTCACAGCTCATATCTTATGTTAAGTTCATTGAAATTGGCTGGCTGAAATATTCCTTACTTCCTTTGTATGTTTCAGAAAGACTAAATCCTGCTACATAAGGTGTACCTAAATAATCAGTTCTTCCTAAGTCAAAATCCTGCCCGTGAAATCAGAATTGGCTAGAAAGAGATTGGTATGATGTAACAGGGAGGATTATGACTTCAAGTAGGAATTAAATAGCAGGGCCTCAAATGAGACGAAAATCCTATTTTCAATGGAAGAAAATAAATCCTAGTAATTGTAGGAAGAGCAGAAAATGGTACTAAGGGGAATGCACAATTGGCTCTAAGATGAGCTGTTTCTTAATTCATTCTGAAGTCATGAGACACAAAGAACTCTCTGAGGATTAAATAAGATACCAGATATGATGCAGAAGTTTATATTAATGAATTTAATTTAAAAAAATTAAAATATTTAAATTGTTTGAAACTGCAAATTTTCTTTACAGACTGAGAGTACATGTGTATCCCTTCTTTTTGCTTCCTTTAGTATTAAGGCAGTTTTCTTCCCTTTTGGGGAAAGAACACTGCAGATGGTATTTGGTTTTGGCGTTTGATTGGTTTTTTGCTTTTTTTTTTCTTTTTAATTAAGAGAACATTCTTGAGACCTTCTGAGTAGCAAAAGTCCAATATAAGAATTTCCAGAATGTAACCCCATTGAAGAACTAGGTTATGAGATTAAGAATGTGTATCACAAAGGAAAATATTTGATTCAACCTTGAAAATATGAAAAATAATGCTTTGGTCAAACATGCCATCAGCCCAAATACCTATAGTCATAGCCTGCAGTTTCCTTGCCTTCATAGTTGTTTTTGGTTTGGTTTTTTTCCCCTAAATCTAGCTGCTTTTTGTGCTTTGGGCCAGACAGAATAAGTCGAAGACTTTTGATAGTTTTCCCAAGACAAAAAGGCATCTTTTGGGGAGTTTGCTAAAATAGGCTCAGGTCATTCTGCAGTGCAATTGCTTGGTGTCCTTTTTTCTATGTGGAGAAATGGATTGCTCTGGACATTAAAAAATGATCTCTCACTGGTCAAGGATTAAGACATACTTTGGTAGGAAGTGCACAATAAGTAACGTTTCTTTTAAATTCACAAGTCAACCTGAGAGATAGTTTAGCCACCATTAACCTAAAAAAAGACTCTTACTTCTGTGGAAAAAGTTTTTAATGTATTTATTACAGGTTTAGAGACTGGAACATGAAGGCAGAGCTGTCGGCATAGTAATTTCTTTTTTTCTTAAAGTGAGCTTAAGTCAATACTTGGAATCATCTCAAGAAAACCTTATACTCTTCCAAAGAGACTGATTTGATCTCACAAAATATATGTGCTTTATTTTCTCTAAACCAACAAATACTGATTTAGTCCTTTTATATGTTTTTCTTGATGTATAGGACACTATATAAAACATTAATCCTGTTAAACTATATATTAATCATATTAAGCTCTGGGAATTCCTCTTCAGATTAGTCATATTGTACCCATCAATGAAATGGCAAGTAACTTTTAAATTTTACTTTAGATAAATACATATTTCTCATTTTGAATTCATGTTTTGTTTCATATAGTATCTTCAAACAAATAACTTTTTTCTGTTTAATGAGACCAAATTTCAACCGATTTAGCTTTAATCACTTGTGGCACCTAATTAGGAGCCTAATCTCCATGAGTTCTTGGAGTCAACAGAGGGAGGAAGAGCTTCCAATCTATGCTACCTACAATCTCAGTGTAAGTATGCAGGTATCCATGGACTGTAAAAGGCAGTCTGGGATGACCGTGATACTTAAGTTATGAGTCCTTGCTTTAGTATACTTTGCATTTAGGCAGAGTGCTCCTGAGAGCCTGAGCCAGTCTGCTTAGTCAAAAGGAAACTACCCTGGACTTCAAGCGTCTTTAAGGTCACATCCTTAGAAAGAGAATCTGAGAGTGAATTCATGCAGAAAACTAATTAATGACTGCAGTTCATACTCCTGGTTGCACTGAAGCACTTTGGGAAGACTTTGACAAAGATGCCTCTTGCCAGACTTACTCTGTGTCACCATAGCCACATTCCTAAGCACATGCAGAATCTTCAGTGTCATCAACCACTCCTGATTCATTCCACAAACAAAATTTCAATTTGTTTTTAATTTTTTTTTTTCCTTCACAGTTTTTGACATAACTTTTTAAATTTTGGTTCTTTATAAAGTACAGCATGGCAATCTTCCATCTGCATCCAAACACTGCCATTTTAGATACTGCTTTTTTCTTTGTGTTCCAGGAAATGTAGGGTTTGGATGTGAGCCACCTTCCTCTGCTCCTGCAAAAGCCTCACAACGATCAATGGCTC
Source organism: Sialia sialis (assembly GCA_009812075.1). Classification (NCBI taxonomy): domain Eukaryota; kingdom Metazoa; phylum Chordata; class Aves; order Passeriformes; family Turdidae; genus Sialia; species Sialia sialis. Next base: position 12,350,528 of record VRYO01000369.1, read on the forward strand.
CTTGCCTAATTAGTTCCATCTCTCTTATACTGTGAATCCTTTCTAAACTGTTTTGCTACTAGATTGGCTCTGCTCTTCAATACCTGACATGGAGGGTACCCAGAGAGGGATATTACATCTCCGACTGAGTGACTGCAATTGTATCCTTCCCGTTTTTAATAACTGATTTCCATTCCAGCAAAACTCCCTTCATTTCAAGTTTCAGCAGCTTTATAGGAATTCTATATGAAAGAGATGAATGTGTGGAAAAATATAGTTAATAGAAACAATGTGTCATTCACTGGCACAGATGAATATAGAACATTTTTCAGAAGTTGGTAGATTGAATAAAGTTATTATCTTGCATTGCAAATCACTTCCTTAGTCCAGCCAGCTCTCGGCAAAGAAAGAAGCCTGAGGTCAGGCAGATGAAGCTGGTGGCTGTTCAAAACTGAGAACATCTGGAGAACTGCCTGTAGGGGCACCTTTTATGCCAGTAATTGCTAATAGCCCCTGTACCACAGTTCAGAACAGGAAATAGAAACCTTCTTTCATGTTAATGATTGCTTTCTAATTGCATAAACAGCAATGAGATAGCAGTCATTTATAGCAAGCTACTCCTCCAGCTCTGGGAGGAAATAATTTTTTTGGTGGTGTTCCTGGTGGCATTGCTGTGGTGAGTGTTGACTCCAAGCTTCCAAAAGGGAGAAGGGATGAAATAAAATATATTTTCAACAAAAGTGAAACATTACTCGTGGGATTTTTTAAATGAAATTAATTTTAAAGCATAATTGAAAAAAAAATAATAAAAAATTACTAATCAGCAAAGCTAGCATTTTTTTTTTCTTCACAGTTTTATTAGCCTGGAGTGGAGTGGACAGTTCACAAATCCTGAGAAACATTTAGTAAGACTTGATGCCATGATATTACTGGATGTCATCTGGTCCTAGCAGTTGTAAAAGTAAGATAGTACAATTGAAAACTGTCCTCAACTTAGTGTCATTATGCTCTACATGAGATACAAAAGATACTTGTCACAGAGAGATGTTAGATTTATTATTTATTTAGCTTCATCACAAAATTAGATATTTCATTGCTTAATTAGCAATACTTCACCTTGGGGACAGTTTTCAACACAAGCTATTCAGTTATAAGTTATGCTACTAAGACAGTCTGATGGCTTGCATAAAATTATTGCTGTCCAAGTTAAAAGAGATATGTTTCAATGAAATCATACTTACTTCATAGGAGGCCACAGCTTTTTTACCAGCTAAAGGCATTTTGCTGTAGTTTCATCATTCATAAATCAAATAGCAAGAAAATATCTGATTTGAATTATAATATTTTAAAGCAAGATCATAAGAAATAAAATCATCATAATGTCAGATCTTTAGTTTACTCACAGTTTTGTATGTAACATCGCCCAGTCATTTAAAAGAATTACTATATGATATAACATAAAACAGCCCCAAGAATGCAGCAGTTACAGTGTAGTTATTATATATACAATGCGTGAATAAAACAAAATCAAAACAAAAGCCTGTTCAATTTAATTGAAGTTAAAGCAATAGAAAGCAGAAGTATGAAACACTAGGCAGTAGACACATTTCTATAGATAAAGCTCTGTAAGAAGAAACAACTTAAAACCACTTATTTAGCTAAAGATCTCAAAATCAGTGAGAGATTGAAAATGGTTGAAGCCCATTTGCAGCTTCTGCTCTGTTCTCATTATCCTCTGCAAACCTGTCATATAATTCACAGTGAGTTTGGTCATTTACAGTAGTTTCACGAATATAAGCCGCACCTTTTTCATTGAAGAATCCAGCCTACCCCAGTAGTGCGGCTTATATTCAGGTGCGGCTTATCTATGGACAAATCCCAGTGAAATGTCAACCCGGAAGTGAGAGCCGGCCAGGGAGAGAGCTGCAGCGGAGCCGCTGCTGGGTGGGCGGTGAGCCGGAGCCACTGACGAGCAGGGGGCGGGCCACCTCTGGATTGGCAACCAGCCCGGCTTCGCCACCTTCGCATGAGTGAACTAGCCACCTTTACCCCCTCCACTGCTGCGAGCGAGCCGGGGCTCCCACGCTCCCTTCGGCGGAGCGTGCGAAGCGGGGCTTGCTCACCTCTCCTCTGCCGCGAGCGGGGACCCTCTGCAGCCTCTGCTGCCACAAGGTGCTGCCGCCTTTGCTGTCACGGCGGCGTGCGGGCCGCCCCTCCCCAGGCACCGCCGTTTCGCTGTCACAGCGGCGCGCGGGCTCCCACGCCCCCCAGGCACCGCCGTCTCCGCTGTTGTGGCGGCGCGCGGGCCGCCCCTCCCCAGGCACCGCCGTTTCGCTGTCGCGGCGGCGTGCGGGCTCCCCCGCCCCCCGGGCACCACCACCTTCGCACTGGCGAGTGTGCTGCCGCCACTGCCACTGAGCAGGCGGGGGCTGCGGCAGGCAGCCCCGGGCCAGGAATGCCAGGGCCGGCGGCACTGGGCGGGTGCCTGGGGCTGCTTTTAAAGCCTTCACTGGTCTATGAAAACTGTTTGCAGCTTGAGCCGGACACCAAACCCCGCGCTGGAGCGATTCTGTTACTAACTCGTTACTTTGTCGCACATGGGTCCTCGCTTGAAAAAAAAACAAGGTGCGGCTTATATTCGGGTGCAGCTTATATATGGACAAATCCCGTGGTCTTCCCAGCTACCCGGAAGTGCGGCTTATATTCAGGTGTGGCTTATAATCGTGAAATTACTGTAATTTTATCTGTTATACTGAATGGAAATGTCTAGATGGGACAGCAGCCCTTCCAAACCCCTTACTGTACTCTTCCATTTCATCCTCCTGTTATAGCAATTAGGGCAGAAGATAATGCAACATGGAAAGCTTTAAAAAGAAGAGTAGCACTGTGCAGCAAAACTATTGATGTCAGATTCCCCGCCTGTCTGATGTCTAAGGGAGGGTGATCTCATTAGCTTCTTTCACATGGAATAATATTAAGGTGTTTCATCTCCAGCCACTCACTAGTTTTCATGAAATGGTAAAAACTGCTTATCTTTAGTCTTTTTACCCCTCTAAAATGACATTTAAGAATTAGTGTGAGTTTGACAGTCAGAGTGATGTGGGAAATTACTATATTCACTCTATTATGAAATTTACTCAATTACCTAGAAAACCACTCTAAAAATTGTCATTTCTCTTTATTTGGATGGTTCACCCTGAGGATTTCTGCCCAGCTTACTCAAGAAAAGAGAGAGCTGGACTCATTCTTTTTCATTCTCTTTATAGGGAACTTTTACATTTCACTCCCTTTGGTTGAAACTCCAGTTATGTTAGGCAGTTGCAATGAATAGCACAAAGGTTGCCCTTGTCTGATAGCCTTAACCCTGAACTACGTCAAAGGATTATAACTGAGAAGTGTGAATCCCTCTGCAGCTTTCCACAGCTTCTAGTGTAAATAATTGCAACCATAGTCAGATGTGTAGATCAGCCCTTCTTGAACACCAGTTCTTTAGTGGCCGGTCCCCTTCTTAGACCCTAGTGCAGCACAGCTCAAGTGCTTTGTAGCTTTTGGGGATCTCAGGAAAGGATTCTGTAACAGACCTGTGTGCACGTGTGTATATTTAAGAGAACATTGTAAAATCCAAGCACAGTATAGGTTATTCATTATCACCATGATTTGTTGGTTTATTATGAAAAATGCTTGTTTCAAAGGCAGAATTAGTGGTTAATATACTTCATGCAGCTGAAGAAAACTTTCTGTTATGAAAAAAAACACTGATCTCTTTCCTTTGACTAACAGAAACAAAGTGCAATAAGGAATTAATGTTTCTTGTTTTCTGTTTTAATGTCACATCATGAGTGTGCCTGCCTTTCTTCTGAATTCGTGATCTCCTATTGTTCACTACTTATGGAAATCTCAAATACATATCTGGTTAAACGCACTCAGCCATTTAGAAAATTACAAAATCTAATATTATGTTTGGATAATAGATATTTTGCCATTTGGTTTGTTGAAATGTAAATATCATTACTCTATGTAAAACAGAAATGACAGATGGAGAAAGCTGTACATGCTTCTACTCAGAAAAGTAAGAAGTGTTTCATTTCAAGCTTGATCTAGAGAAGTTTTACATAGAGAAGTAAATTTTTCATAGTAAAACTGGCCAGGTAGATTGACTACTGTTATTGCTTTCTGATTTTCTTTGTTTTGCATTGGATATGTGGTTGCCAAGCTGGGAGCTTTTCAAACAAAAGATTTTATGGTTGGCAGTAGAGTAGTAGAATTGCAAATGACAAATAATTTTCCCCAGTTCATTGCCAGAACAAAAGAATTATAAACTCCCAAAACGCTGCTGTATATTGACCCAGAGCTAAAGTTCATTGTTCGCACCAGCAAAATAAAAGAATGGAAACAAATTAATACAGTAATAAAATTTTGTTAGAAATATATAATTTGGATTTTGTACTTTATTTTTACTTTTCCCCCAATTTTGGTATTTAATAAGGCAAAAAATTAATTTCAAAACAATGTAAAAGAAATGTTAAAAATCCAAATTTTCAGATTTACCTTTTCACACTAATCTGTTGAAAGTTATTTCTACCTGAAGGTTTTTTTGAGAGAAAAAGAAAAATCATAAACCAGAGATTTCCTATTTGCTGTAGACTTTTCAAAACATGTTAATTAATTTAGTCTTTGATAGAGGTTTTGCTAAAGTGGAATTTAAAATTATTTCCTCCATTTGGTTCTGGTCTGTAGTAACAGCTAATTTTGCTGTCCTTGTAAGTACCACAAGCTTTAGCAGAGCTTGTGTGACCACGGAGAGATTCAGTGCAGAAATCTTACTGGAGGACCAAGGCCCAATTTTAAAATATGAGATTCCTTGTGCAGGGACCTGTCTGTAAGCAAGAACTTATCCCCAGTGACTGTTGTCTTAGGAAAGAAACCTGCAAGGTATGGTAGCCATTTGGAACATCCATTATTATTTTAAGCAAAATGTGCATGCTTCCCTCACAGCTTTGTGCTATGCTGTTCAGTTAAGGCTATAATTGTAAAAGAAAACATTTTTTTAGGCTTTGATCCTTGCAGTAATTGCATACATGATTAATGCTACCTATTAATAGGTATCTTGACCCTGAAGAGCTATCCAGAATATCTGCATTAGTTTCAGAATGGTTGTATGAAAACTTACTTGTGTCTTGGACACTGTTTGCCTCTATTTTTATGCTGCCTGAGTGCTTCGTGGTTTGCAGTGCAACTAATATATGTAATTAGCCAATAAGGGTTCTGATTATACTTCTGTAACTCTTACTCCTTGACATAAAATCTTTCTCCTACTGTGTAAGTAAGATTAATTTGTAATCTTATATGCTTACTGACATCTCCCACAGCGTTCAAAGTAGGCTAAATATGTAAAGTCTTGAGTACAGTTTAGGGCTAAATTATAAAAATTAAACAGTCTTGTCCACACTATTTACTTCATTTATCATGAGTGTGTCTTTAAAGATCTCGTAATTTATTGTTCAGGAAAATAAAAATAAAAATAAAAAAGCAAACCCCAAACTCATAACTCAATAGATTTATAAATGTCAGCTGTAAAGAGCAGCATTTTTTTTGCTAGTGGCAATAGGAAATCCTAACATTTAGTACTGTGTATTGCGCATGAATTATGCACTGATTTATTGTTCAATTAATCTTGTGATATTTGATATGTGCAAATACTAACAATTTCATGAGGTAAGGGTAGAAAAGGTAATTTTGGGGTGACGTATTTTATGGCATTTCAAGGTTATAAAGAAGATTGTTAGGAACATTAAGTGTTACTCAGTGTTAATAAAGAAGCAGCTTCAGGGGGAGAGCTGAAGATGCAGAGGCTCTCTAAAGGCACATTACAAGGTGGGATGAATTGCATCTAAGTTTTATCACTTAAAATGAAGAATTGAGTTCAAAATAATATTCTGAGCTTCTTGTATTCTTGATAAAGGCAAGTAATTGCATCTCATCTTTACTTGTTGTATCATTCAGTATATCCTTCTTTACTCTTATTATTTTTTATACTACTTCATAAAAGAAAAATAGTAAAACAGATTCCAGGAGATTTTCATGAGATATCTGTAAAGCCCTTCTGCATAAAACGTTATTTTGTGAGAGCAAGATGACAACCTTAAAATAACTTTTTGCTCATTAAAAAATTCAAAAGGTTGTGTACTGAAAAGTGAATCATGGCCTCAAACAGAAAAATCAAATGATGTGCTGCAAAGCTGTCTACATTAATTTCACACTTATAAGCCGCACCAGGTGATTAGCCACACATCCGGATTGACTTTGTCCATAAATAAGCCGCTCTGGATGAAAAGCTGCATTTTTTTTTTTTTTCTTTTTGTTTCTTTTCTTTTCCTTTTCTTCCCTGCGCGACAGGGTGGGGGTGCTGCTGAGGGGCCGGGCAGTGCCAGGGGAGCGGCAGGGTCCCGGCCACTCGCCAGGAGCTGATGGGCGGGGAATGCCTGCTCCCCCCACAGCTCGCACTTCTGGGTTGGCAATTCTCCGGAATTTGTCCATAAATAAGCCACATCTGGTGATTAGCTGCACTTCCAGGATCGGCTTGATTCTTCAGTGAAATAGGTGCGGCTTATCAGTGGGAAATCACTGTATATCATGTATCCTACGTCAGCATCACTTCTGTGTCATATAAGCACTATTAGACAGTCCTGTGCTATTGCTTGAAGCTTCCGTGCATTTAACACAGTGTAGAAGAGGGAAACAACAACTGGCTTTGATAGGATTAAATTATACAACTAATCCTTTTTGTTCCAGATGTCAATACATAAAAGTAATATCAGAGACTCAAATGTAGAACCTCATACATAATTTTAATCCCTCTTCCTGTGCTGCAGGTCACAGATCTGGAAATTATAGTATGTAAAAGCTTCTAAAACTGAGGTTATTTCTCATTGCTTTAAGATCCAGTACTGGTGATAACAAACATTTTGCTGAGTTATTTTGGAATTCCATGTATGAGTAATAAATGAATTGCAAATTGGTTATACAAAATGATAGAGGGAGTTCAGTGTTTTATAGCAGGTGAAAAGCATGTCACACATACTGACTTTCCATCTGTGACAGTATACCTAGACAGTGCCAAACTGAAAACAAGGCAGCATGCAACAGCTCAGAAGACCAAGTGTGATGCGCATTTAATTTCACCAGGAGAACTGGTACATGCTGCAGAGCACATCAATACTTATTGCAAAATAACTATTTTACATGAATGAATATAGGTATACCTGTGTGTAAATGCACATACATGTATATTAATTCCATATGCATATGTATTGCTTGCTTGGGTATTGTATTTTTTTATTGTAGAGACAATCTTATGTGACTGTACAGTTTACACCTGAGGTATGTGTTACAGTGAACTTTTTGCAGGCGCCAATGGCAAATATATATATACATTCTATAAAACCTATACAGAGTCTGATAATTTTCTAGTGCAGAGAATTGTCCAGCCTCAGTGTGTGAAGACTGCCCAAAGAAAGGGAACATATTGAAATCTATGCATCTATTTTCTCTTCAAACCACCAACTTCTCAATAAGAAGTAATAAAAAGGCTGCTTTTGTGGAGCCTAAAATGCTTTATTCTTTGCTGCTGCAAATTTAGTCAGCAAAAGCAGCTCAACTCATCTAAAACTCATTTATAAGTTGTGCTGACATGAATGAAACCATCATTGGTACAAAAACAATAACAGAAAGATAAAAAAGGGTTTTTTATATTTTAAGCTGCATCAAAAATAAAAGACAGAATGTTTGTCAAATAGGAAGAGTTGGTGATTAGTAGAATTTAAAATGTCATAAAGATCTAAAATGATCATATTTCAAGTGTTAGTGGGTCAAAGGTAGGCTAAATGTATTGCAAAAAAAATAAAACTTACTGCAGCAAGAGATAAAAAATATCCTTAAGATTATATAGTGCAGTTGCCCCTAGAGTTTTGGCCTTGGCCAAAACTGGTATGATGTGGCCATGATTTATTTTCTACTCAACTTTCATATCCTAAGACTGTCTAGTGTTTTGCAGCATTCAGAATAGAATAGCATCAGCAAAGCAGCCAGGGGGCTTTCTGGAGGTCCCACATATATGCACCTGCAGATATTCCAGTACATCCTGGAAAGATAGTCTTTTGGACAACAGACACATTTTGCTGTTTTTTCAGGCAGGCTGTCCACAGAGATCAGTAGTTAATTTCTCTGGTGAAGGCTGCTGGTGGTGTCAATAGACCTTCATAGGCTGAAGGGAAGCTTGTGAGAAGGAAAGGAAGAAAGGGCAGAAGCTGCTCTGGTTTTCCAGAGTAATATTTGTCTTGACTTGAACAACAGTTTTGTCTTCACTGCAGCCATTCTATAACTATTCTAAAAGAATTTCCAACTTATTGTTTGGAGCAGGTCTTTTAAGGAAATTCTATTATTGCTTCAGTTGGGGTACATTTTTGTACATAGTGTACCTATGTATTCTTTATTTGTATCTATAATTTGAATACATATTTACATTTGTATACATGGCAGATACTTTCAGAAAAGTCAGGATTTTGTGTTGCTCCTCTTCCTGTTTGTTTTCCAGGAAGAATTTCAGTCCTTAAAAAATATTAAATGAATTTTCAGTTTTGATGCACAAAAAAAGGAATACATATAAGTTTTCTTTTTATAGATGATTATAGCAAAGCAGATCATAAGGGATGAAATCTGCAAATATTTACTTAAACGAAACAGTGAATTTTCCATGGTGATATTCTAACTCATTTTGTGCTCGTTTTCCAAGAATATTGTAGGAAACTACGGTAATTTCATGTTTATAAGCCACACCTTTTTGACTGAGTTTTTGACCTGAC
>VRYO01000369.1:12360367-12387306 GCA_009812075.1 Sialia sialis
AGTGCGGCTTATATTCGGGTGCGGCTTATATATGGACAAATCCCGTGGTCTTCCGGGCTACCCGGAAATGCGGCTTATATTCAGGTGAGGCCTATAATCGTGAAATTACTGTAATTTACTGAGAGGTGCTTAAAATGTGTATTGTTACTGAATAGTGGATGTACCGAAGAAATTCATATTCTGAGTTCTAATATGTAGTTATTGAAAATGAACAATAAGCTATTAGTCCTAAGTTCTGGTCTGCTCTCCAGAGAATGAAGAAGAAAACATGACTGCTGCTTATATGCTAACTGCAATGATTTCCCTAAAATTTCTTGCTGTTCTTTGCAACTATAGTCACACATCATCATCATCATTATCATCATCAACTACATCATCCTTCTACAAATATTCTGTATATTTGTGACTTAATGCATAGTCAAACTTGTCTTATAATATGACCAAACATGGGCAGAAATATTTGTAGAATGAGAAGTTTATGAAGCCAGATTTGTGGTGGCAAGTCTTGTATTCACATAGATAATAAAGTGCATAGAGCAAAAGCCCTATTTCTGTTTGTTACTACTTACAAGTAATAAGAGGTCAAAATCAAATTAGTCTTTACTTTTATTCCATTCTTGTAGTAAATTGCTTAATACAGTATTGACCAGTATATTTGCAGAGACAATTTGAATAATATTAACAAATAAATAAATATTATTATATTTTGAATATTTAAACTAATCTGTTCAGAGCTGTACCTTTCAGTATGTATGAGTCTCACACTGTTGATCCTTGCCTTGTGGATGCCTGACCCAGGCCTGTGGGTCTTTGGTGTGTGCAGAGAACCCCTAAGTTCCTCCTGTTCTCTCTAGCCTCTGTGTCAGCCTGGAGGGGTCACAAATCAGCGCATACACCAAAGGGTAGGTCATCATGTAAAGATTTGTGCTCAAAGGGTTTCAGCAGGGAGGCAGGCTACATCAGTGCAAGGTGTATTATGGCCTTCTGCTCACCCTGAGTGACCTGCTCAAGTGCACCATTGTCTGTCTTGCAGCTGAAAGGAAGATGCTTTTTCACAACTGTTCAAAAAGGAAGAAAGGAAGCTTTTTATATTCAGCAAATAAATTATTAACTCTGAATGATTCCCTCATCTCTAGCACAGTCATTCCTGCCCCAGTTTTCTGTCTTGCATATGAAGCATAAAATATCATTCCGGTTCTCAAAGCCTTTTCTTATAGAAGTTGGGGAGATTGTTGAAGTCAGAATTAAGCAATATGAAGTAACATGTTTTGGTAAAGAATATACAATTTCACAATTCTGTTTTCAAGATCTTGTTCTATTGAATGGAAAAGGAGAGATGCCAATGAGATAAAGGTGGGGAAGAATGGTTCTGCAATTTCTCTGACATGACAAGATCTACTTGGATGCATCCACCAGCAGCAAATTTTTTACACTTGAAATATACTTAGCACAGTGCTCTCAAGATACAATTTAGCCCCTTTAGCTCCTTCCTTGTAGTCAGCAGTATGACTTTTCATAGATGTCAAAGGCTGAACAGAAATCTGTAAGTCATCTGCATCAACCAGTGCAAAGATTTTACTGGCTGTTAATGCTGAGCCTTACATACATGAGTACTTTTACTGAACTAAGAGGAGTTTTGCAAAGTAGCCCAGATGTTTCCAGGTTAAATTAAACTTCCTAATGTCTTGACTCATGAGTTTTCTCAGATCATTCATAGTAGAAAATTGAAGAAAATTGTCTGGGCAAAAAGGGCTTACTTTTTTTATTATATATCTGTTCAGCAATGGAGGTCATTAGCTCTGTCTTCCAAATAATGGGAAATGAGTGGGAAATGAAACAAGAAAAGAATATGATCTTCTGAAAAATAGGACAGTAAAGCAGGGTCAGAAGTTAGATTTCACTCAGTATCTTCTGAGCTTATGTGTCTGTATGTGTAGAGATATAACCCTGAGTAACTACATCTATATATAATTCTTTTTATAAGCAAACCAGGTCGTTTTTTTCCAAATTATCACTAAGATATCTGAGGAGATATGTAGATTCAGTAATATTCTGTTATTGAGAATATTCTTTACACAGCTTGTTAGTGATTAGAAGGATAGAGACCAGAGAATAAAGTAGATGTATGAAAAGCTGTTTGTTGAGGAAAAGATGTTTGACTATGCAGGCACCTAAACATATGTATCTGGATAAATTCATTTCATATTGAAGATTTTCAGTGTAACATAGGAAAACCTTACTTTATTAACAAAAAACTGTTGGCTGAAAATGAAGTGAAATTGTCAGTCTCTTAGTATAGTTAGAAATCCATCCACTACATAAATTTATGCAGTTATGTAAGATGTTTTGACTGAATGTTTTTGTGTGTGAGACTTTTTATTCAGTAATTTCTAAAGAAGAAGGACATTTTATTTTTGGAATTTCTTTCATGTTTCTATGAAAATAAAATCTTAGTCTAGAGTTGCAATAATTTCAATTAGCTTCCAATGATAATTTATCTTTTCTATAAATTTACATACTGCCATAAATATTTAATGTAAATTTATACAGCAGTTTAATGTAAATATAAACTTGCAATTTATATCTTAAAGATAGGTTTTGAAAGTCTGTAAGATACTTATGGTTAAATATAATTATGGTTCTATTTGTCTAGGGAAGCAAAAATGGGATGATCTAACTGAAAGATCATCTTAATTCATCTGGTCAGTGGTTTTTCTGTACAGAGACACATATTATATCACTGATAGAAACAGTCCTGAGAGAAACAGTCATCTGTCTGAGGGTCTTGGCTCCAAATGCTTCCTGAGGAATTCAGAAAGCAAGGGAAACTGTTCCAAATCTTCCTTCCACATATTGGCGTCTTCCACCTCCCTTGCAAAGCAGATGGAGGCATGAGTGCTGGGTGATTCTGTTCTCTAGGTGCAGTCTGCACGTCTGATCAGATGCCTTTCTTCTGGAGCCCAGGAGAAGAAGATTGTAAGAAGCAGAAATTTCTCCTTGAGTAAAACTTTCTCAGGGAGTCAATATGGGAAACAACCAATTAAAATAAGATGCTGTAGGTATGTACGCTACTAAAAGTCAGTACATACCCAAATGTAGCCTTCATATTGAGCCCCTTAAGCCCTTCCTAGTGGCTCATATGGTCATCCCACAGCCAATTTGGAAGGTCATTCAACATAAATGCTCTTCATTATACGATGTACAAAGCTAGTTTAAACTTGGTGCATATCAAATACATTGTTCAATTCTTAGGAAAAAATACCTCTGCATAGCCAAGCTTCACTATACTTGTTAAATATCCTTTTTGAAGCTTTTTGTGTATTCATTCTTCTGTTATTATCCCATTTCTCTGTATCTGGATTTTGCCGATTTTTTTTTTTCATGTCATTTTAAGCAAGCCAGGAGCAGAACAAGAAAAAAATTCACTCAAGGCTCAGGCTTGAATTCATTTTGCAGTTAGGGATTTATAGAAAAGATTTTGAATTTATCCAGCTTGACGCATGTAAATATCTTTAGCCCTATTTCTTCTTTTTAGTGTGACAAACAGAAGTCCTCCCCCAAAAGAAAAATTGAGGTATCTGAAGTTGCTGCTGTTTTTCCAGATCTCAGCTCTTAGAATGAGTTTTTGGCTAGAAAAATCCTCTTTGTTTCTATTCTTTGTGAGTTTAATATTCTTTATAATTGGAGGGCCTAAATGGGGCTTAATTTCCTCAGCTGGCTGCCAGTTAGTCAATGCTTTCCTGAGGTGTTTCTGTATCCTTTCTGCAAAATAAATTCCCAAAGTGGTCCACTGGAAATATGTGCCATGATCTGAAGGTTACCAAAGACCTCTTCACTAACTGTGGATTAAATACTACCTGAAGGTTTAGATAGAGGTTCTGAAATAAGAGTACAGTTGCATAATCTGGAAGACACTATGTCAATTTCCTTATTTGTAAAAAAATTATTTTTAGGCCAATTCTATTCCTGGATAGTCCAGGCTAAACTGCCCTTACAGGCTTCAAACTGAGATCAATAACTGAGACTAGAATTGGCTTTTATATCACTTTGAATTTGAGAATATAGATACTCCCTGTTGGTAAGTATGTGACTTTGCAGGATTTTTTTTTGTAGTGGTTTACTGCGGTTGAGCTAAGTCCTTTGACTAACAATGGAGGGGGTTATGGATAGTCAGCAAATGTAAGTTCCACCATAATCTGACTGGCTAGTCAAGAAAGTGTGTGAATGAATGTTTGATGAAACAGAGTAAACACCACCACTGCATGTTGTGAAGCAAGCAGATCTGTAGAAGCTACTAGAGCAAATAGAGCAGTTTCTTGGAGATGTAGCTCTGTTATCCATGCTTAAAGAATTTGTGGAAATATCAGCATTATTTCTCCCAAATAGATCTGAGTGAAAATCAGTTTTCCTACCCACAAAATGTGGTTGCATTTTATTGGGAAATGAAGCCATAAAATAAAAATATGATCTTGCATCAAGTTGTAAAGGAAATTTTTAGATAATTGCAAGCTTCATCCTCCTTCCTTGTTCCACCCATGTTATATACCCATGGCCAAATCATTCTTTCATGTGAAGAAGAACCTTGTCCTCCTTTCTGACTCAAGTCAGAAATTTGAGTCTGCGCTGGCAACAGGAGGCTGCAGAAGTCATTAACAGCAAAATCAACTCTTCAATTAGATAGTCTTTCAAAAGGCATCCTTTTCCCTGAGCACCATTACCAGAAGTGTCTGAAGTCAGTTTCCAGTCATGCTGGCCAAATGAGTTACCCAAAATATGATACCCAAACAGAAAGACTTGTCAAGTCATGATAGCTAAGCTATTGGAGTCCCACCTTCTCTTAAAGAGATCCTACACAAAGACCAAGTTAAATGAGCTACTTGAAAGTACAAAACTACTGAGCTTCACTTATTTTCTTTTCAACATTCATGTATTCTTCTATCCCACCTTTTTATACAGAGCTCCACAGATTGATAATTACCTATGGATGAGAAAACACTTCCCTTTCTTAGTCTAGATTCCCTTGTCCTGAGGGTCAGTTTGGAAGTGATATTTCTTTTCAAAGTCATCTTTGACAATGGTGCACTTGGAATGATGTGGTTTACAGAAAAAAGCAACAGATTGAAAGTTTACAGATGAGGCAATTCTCATGTTGGGAACGGAAAAATAAGAAAAGTAGGAAAGGAACAGCTATAGGCTATGTAATCACAGAACAGCAATACTCAATGCATAAAAAGCTCAGAATGCACCTGTTTTCTAAAATGTTTGTAATGTCTGACAGTTTTATGATATTAGTTATGCAATAAATTATTTTTGAAGAAATGTATTTCCTGGAAGCTAATGACTGGACACTGGATCTGACACCCCATGAAAGGGCTCATCATTTTATCTGTCCAGTCATTAGCAGCTCAAAAGAGATTAAAACTCTATTTTATATCGCAGGTGTTTAAAAATACAGAGGAAAGTAATTACTTTTAAATATTTTTCCTTTCTACCAATTTAAAATTACATTCTTCTATTCAAATTTCTGGCCTACAACGTTGCTTTTTTTTTTTTTTTCATATTACATTACTCTGTAGAAGAAGCAGACATGATTCTGTCAGTAAAATTCAGAACCAGTTCCCCCAAGATTTTAATAGAATCTGATTGATCACATTTAGTGATCCTCTATAGGAACAAATGGATGAAATGACTTATAGCTTTAGCGTATCTCCGCTTCTCTCTGCCCTTAAAACTCTAATCCATTTTTTATTTAGGGATACAGACCAACAAACCAACCATAGTTCAGAAGATATTTTTCCAAAACCATGAAATCTCTCATTACTGTTTAAACCCGAGAACTTATATGAAGATGGTTTTGTACTGTGAAGCAGAGGTCCACATCCCTTTCACATGGAAATCATCGTAATACTCCTGACTTCATTCAAAATCAGTATAACTTTGCTCTTTTCTGTTAAATGAGTGTCTGACCCAAGGCTTTCCACAGAGAACTTGTGGCCTTCCTGTGCACATTTCAGTTTTGAAAGAGCTTCTCTGGGAGTGTTTTCTAATAAAACTAGTGTTTTTCCCAACACATTTTCTAGCTGCAGATTCATTGTTAAGTAAGTAAAATTATCCAAGTACCAACATGTGGTGGCAAGCTGCATGTAGTTTTCTCCCTGCTCTCAGAGTGTTCATGCATCCAAACTGTTGGGAATAGTTCCTTGCCTAGACTTTTCCATGAATGCTGCTTGGGCACTGTGTAGGACTGTCATGGTTGGCCCTGGTCAACGCTCTTTTATGGACTATGCTAAGAATTTCAGGAGTATGACTGACTGCATACAAGAGCTTTTGTCTGTGACCTGTTTAGAAGTTGTTTCTATATCTGGTGCCTTTCATTGTTGTGTAGGAAATCAGTTTAATTGGGAAAGTGATTTTTTCCCTGTAAAATTGATACTTGAGCAAACTGTCTCCAGTTGATTTCAGAATTGTGACAGAAGTTTGGTATCTCTCGCATTGAACTGCTTTGAATGTTGATCTGGTTTTATTCAATTAATGACTCTGAAAATAAGTTCTGTATTGTTTTCTGATACATTTTTTCCCCTGGAAAATCAAGTTTATAAATCTTCTTAAAGTCTTCGTTGCTCACTATGGTAATTATGGTTAAAGTGCAGCTCTTCAGGTGATGCAACAATTATAGTCAAAGCTCTGTGCAAAAGTGATGAGCCTTGAGCAGTACACTGAAAAAAAGTTTAAGAAATCTAGAAAAAACAGTATGTCTTGCAAATATCAGTTTCCCTTTCTATATGGCCTGAATATCTGCAGTTACAATAAACACTACAGATTGCGTATCAGTAGAAATAAACAGCCACAACAAATGTATGTATTTCAATCCAGAACTCAAACAGATGAAAGAACATTGTCAGGTTATGCTGTGTGGTAGTTGTTCTTCATTTCAGATATTTCACATTCTGTAGAAGAGCCTGAATTTAACTGCTCAGGGCAGAGTACTAAACAAGTTGCTAGATTCTATTGTTATGGAAAAATTGCTTTTAGGACATGATTCTGTAATAAAATGTGCTATCCTTCCACATTCATGCAATCAACTTCATATAGGCAACAGCAACCCAACCTGTGCAACAGCAGGTCTCTCAGAAATTTACTTCCTTTGAAGTAAACATCTATGAGAAAAAGAGTGCTTCATTCTTTTTGCTTTATGTTGTTATTGTTGTTGCTCTTTAGCTGAATACATCTAAGTTGCTGGCAGTTTCACTATTAGCTGGCTAATACTGAGACTGTTAACTTTCATGAAGTCAGTATGAAGCTTGATTCCCACTGTTCTTTCAACTTCCACTAGAAACTATTTAATTGAAGCTTTTCACACAATGTCTGTTAACCCTGACTGAGATGTGCTCAGTTTTTTAAAGAAAATTGCAGCTGTTCCATTTGGGCCATTTACATATTTAGCAGAAGGTCACCTACTAGTTATGAATAGAATTGTGACACCTTAGGGCTTCTGGTATTTTATTTATTTATTTACTTTCTTACTTATTAATGCAGAAAAAATCCAGTCAGTATGCCCAGTCAGGATGCTTCTAAGTTCTCTGCCAGACTAGTCTCAAATTTGGTTTCTGAGCACATAACCACCCTATAAGTTAATCTTGCCGTAATGTTTCCTGAGGTGCTGAAAGTGTTCTGTTTCTGCAGTAAAATTTCCAAAAGCAATGAATTTTTGATAGTGGGGAGTAGATGGATGTTTCTCTTATATTGGTACCCACCAGAAGCCATAATCTAGGGACCTCTTTTAGCTTTTCTGCACAGTCTCACCAATTATTTACTGCACGCTGAGCAGAGTATGTTCTGCATAGAGCACAGCCAAAAACATCTGCTTGGAGCACTTACTATGGATGCAGATGATATAAGTCCAGCTCTTTTTCACCCTTCCCCTCACCTTAAGAGCATTTCAATGCATCTTTTCCAACAGTGATTTAACTATAAAAGTCTCTTTGGTCTGCCTCCCAGATTTCTTAACAAACCTTTTATCTGAGACGGGAACACTTTCTTCATCAGTCTAAGCTCTAAGATCTAGAGTCGATCTGTTGTCTGGCTGTGTTAAGAATTCATTCATGAAGAAGCTTTTCCACATGGCCAGGAGGCACACATCTCTATTCTACTTTCTTTTGGGTAGGTAGAAATCACAGCTCAGATTTATATTGCCAGTTCAATACCGATTTGAATGCATCTCAGATGAAAAGAAGCTGTTGGATTACTCAGCTATTGGATAGAGGGAGGAGAATGCAATGCTGCAGAGAGACCTCTGAGGAATGGCTGGCTCAGAAGTGTTTTTAGCATTACATCATTGCTAGAATGTGAATCTTGCAAGGCAGCTCTCTTCAGTCCTTATTAATGCAATAAAAGTAGAGTAGACCTGTGAAAAACCGTGAATGAAAGGGAAAGAGGTTCTTAGCTTCCTGATAGTTTCCATGTGTGAGTATTGCTCCAAAGGCATGAAGAGGTGTATCTGCTTATAATGTAGATGAAGAGTCCGTTTAACACTGTCAATACAGGCAGGGATAACACTTGTCCTATTTATTTTCTTGAGAATTCCTCAGCATCCCTATGTTACAACCGTGTGAAGATTGCTTCATTGTTTTTGTTCTGTGAGCATTATATCAGTAACATTTTCCCAAAGAAGTGGCTATTTTAATAGATATTTGAATACCACAAATTAATAAGCACTAAAATAATAGTGGTATTATTATACTTCTCTTGGCTCTTCGATATTTTTGATTACATACATATTGCCTTACCTGTTCCTTGACTACTCGTACAGTAACTATAGTCTTTGGAAAAATTAAGAAGTTACACTGAACAACCATTACAGTCTCCAGACATTAGACTGCATTAGGAAGAAAGTCAATAATGTAATGATGAGACCTATTTAACTGTTTGAAAATATTTCCTCATTGGAGCTGTATCTTCCAAACTTGGTTAGAGCTGTTACAAGAAGGATTATTCCATAGCCTTCTGCCAGTTTTTGTCTTGAGAAGACTTTGATATCTGATGGCAGAATTCCTGTTTAATTAGCTGTAGGAAGTATATGTTTTTGCCCAAGCACAAGTATTTTATAAAATAAAAATATAAAATAGGAAACATTTTTCTGTTGCCATAAACATTGTGTTTTGATGGTTCAGTGCAGCCTGCACATGGATGCAGGAGCTGTGCAACCACATGGTCCCAGGAGACATGACTTGGACAAGAGAGGGTATAGGCTGTTGCTTTCACAGCCCTTTTTAAATCCACTCCCACTCCACTAAGTGCTATCTAATTTCATATTATCAACCCCTTTGATTTCTTTTAATTTCCCAGATGCAGATAACAGAGTGCACCTTGAGTTGCTGATTAAGTCTTTTTCATACTTAGCCTAAGCAAGTGATTCATCCTCTGGTGAATTGTTTAAACAGCCTCTGTCAAGTCATGTTCTACCATGAAGGTGAATCAGGCTTCTTTAATATGTCTAGACTTTAATGACAGACCATCAATCCTTGTTTCTTAATGAAATTATCTGAAAAAATATCTACTTATATTTGGAATTAAGTACAATTGTCCGGTATAGTTTCTCTGAGCCCATATAGTATTTCACTTGACCTTCATAACTGTCTGACTTTGCATAAGTATTGTCTTGAATTGATTTCAGGTTTACTTCTTTTCTTTTTTTTTTCCCCTGGCAATACTTCAGTGGTTTCCCTGTTAATTTTAAATGCAGGATAGAATCTGTTCAGTTTAACACTGAATACCACTGTATGTTTTTCCAGCATATTTTGTCCCTGGGTGTGTGAAATCTTCATGCAATGTACACTGATTACAGCAGTGTTATCTCCAGATTCTCTGGGCAGCTCCTATGTTGTTATGAAAGTAACTATTACATGATATTTCCATTAGTCCTGCTCTATGCCACTCAGAGTTTCCAGCTATTGGTTGTTGTGCTCTTTGCTCTACAGCTCTACTGTTCTCTCTTGTGAAAAGATATTGTTCTCCCTGTCCCTACCTGAGCACTGTTTTTGTATGATGAGAATGCTCATGTTGCTATTTCAGCTCTGTTTGGCTCATCTTCCATGTATTGAGGCCACCTGATACAGGACTTCTGCTCTGGGAATAGTAAGCAACATTGCCTGCTCTTGAATCTGAGTGACAGTGTCTCATCCCAGAAGTGAGCTCCTTTTACATAAGTGACTATTTTTGCTATTAGCTCTCTTTTGAAGTCTACACATCTGCAGCATTCAGCAAACCTATCAGGTGCTGTCATGAAAACTTCATTTTTTGCCTTTTATTCCTAGCATTTTATTATAGCAAGTGATCCTGTTACTCTTGCTTGGAGGAAGTCACAAAGAATAATAGACTACTCCAGCTCTTGAGGCATGTTTTCCTGTCACTGTAAACTTAGAGAAAACAGCTAGGAAGGAACCAGTCCAGTTCACCTTAAGAATATTTGATATCAGTTTGTTTCTTAGACAAATTAGAAGATCTCAGTCTGCAGCTTGCCACTGCTCTTCTTGAATTGGTTTCCTTAACTCCATGATGAAAAGCTGTCCACTCAAAAGTTTGTCTGTTATTGTATTTGCTTAATTAGTTTAACAGCTTATGCTATAATATAAAACTAAGGCAAGAAATGGTGATATTTATTGTACAAAAATATTTTCTCTGACTGAAAGATATTAAAATCCATGAGTATTGCTAACTTTTTTTGACACCTGGACAATGAGAATTGTGTTGTATACCCCTGATGGTAAGTAATCATATTATCTGATTTAGATCTGGATCACTGGTATTCTTTGCCTTTTAATCAGCTTCAGAAGTTAACCAGCTTAGGCTGGTATAGAATGTGGTATCTGGAGGATAATTGCATTCTTGTGAAATGATAAAACTTATTAATATTCAATATTGTAGCTTCTGAAAACAGTTATACTATCTAGTTAACTATTTTCGCCATACCAAAAAATACTTGTTATTGAAGATTAATTATGTAATAGAAATATATTTTTAAGGAAAACTGACTTTTAATATAAAACTTATTTTAAGAAAAAAATTATCAATGCTATTTTCTGATTTTTAATTGAAAATAGAAGAAAAAAGATTTTGAAAGATTTTGCTGAATAGTATCTATCAAAACAACTTTTTGAAAAAATAGTTTTTTAATAAATACATTTTTTCACACAGAATTATTCTTCTAAGTTTGTTTCCTCCTTTTAAATTAAAAACTAGAACCAACTCATAATGAGATTTTTCTGAAATTACTTTTCCCAGAATAATATTTTTTAACAGACCTAACACTCAAAATTTTGAATAAATATCATCTTTGTAAGAAACACCAGTCCAGCCTAGTGTCTGCTGAGCTCAGTGAGAATATATGACTCATAGAGTCATATAATAATTTAAGATGGAAGGTATCTAGTTAAAATCTTACTCAAAGACAGACTGACTTCAAAGTTTTTTTACAGCATGCAGATTTTCCTGGAAGGCCCTATACAGACACAGACACCTGTGACAGTCTGTTTCTAAATGTGCTTTTTATATATATGTTGTCAAAATATGAATTACCAACAGAAAGGAAAGTGAAGTTTGCTTTCACAGTTTGGCATGGCTTCCTGTATTTCCTCCAGTTGTGAAAGAGTTTTCAGCTTGAACCTGTGACAAAATAAAGCTTTGCTGTTCAATATTCAAATAAACATTCATTTTAGTTCACATTTCTAAAAATACTGATTTTTCTCCCCTTTGGTTTAGTTATGAAGCCTGCTGCACACATATGGATGAAAATTATAAATATGAGTATGTCCTTTGCATTTTGTCCAATTATTTAATTTTGTGAGGTTCTGCATGTGAGCATGAAGAAGGGAGAAGGGAAGAACAGCTGTTGACCATCTTCTTTACCCTTCATGGGGGTTGAATGACAAGTAGGAGTATTGAGTCAGGGATGTGTGACAGTCAGGAGCACTGGCACAAAAGTATGGAGGGGGTAGAATCTGGTTCAGACCTGTGCTCTGAGAAATTGGTACTCTTTCTCACTCTGAGTGGCTTATGTGGGTGCACGCATATCGTCCCCAGCAATCAACTTCTGTATGTACTCTTATGACTCACCCCCACCCAAAATATTCACAGACAATGTATGCATATAAATAAACAAATATGCACTTGAAAATATCCTACAGAAAGATGGGAGAATTTATAGGTGTCACATTCTGCATCCTAATTACACATTCTGTTTTGAATCTCATCTAAAAATGCAAAAGCAGGTCCCACAGCATGTCTATTCATGTTGTAGTACCCTGGCTCTTGATTCTAAAAGCATCTAATAGTACTTGATTTGTCAGTTGTTACACATGTGATCTAGGATTCTGTTTGAGTCTGAAAACCTGCTCACTGGCACGTCTGAAGCTGCTTTTATACACATAAGGATTTTATTTACCATTTGAGAACTTTAAAAATTTGAAAATAGATACATAACTTTAGAGATATTCTGTGAAATGACATGGAAAAGCGGTTGTGACAAAAAGGATAAAAAATCCATACACTTAGTGTACCTTATTTAGCTTGTCAAAAACACTTGAGCGGTTGAGAGAATCTAATATAATTCACAGAATCTGCAAGTATGTTTTCAGTCCGTTGAAAATGACTGTCAATTCAAGGTTACTTCATAAAACTGAATCATGAACAAAAATTACTTGGTGAAGATGAAAAGGAAAGAAGTAAAGCAAATGAGAAAATGGGTGCACAAGTTAGAAATTAGAACAATAAAAAATATTAATGGAGATTTATGGAACAAAAAGTATTTTTTTCTTAAAAGGTCCTTCTTTGACCATTATTGACCTAGGTCTTCACTATGTAGAAAAATTATCCATTGACTTCAATAGCACTCTTTCTATTCATGCAGGCAATCGTTTCCACTTGAAAAAATAATAAATATTATTCATGTGTATTTTCTTAAACAAATGGAATTACAAAGGTATTTCTTTCTCCATACATTTTTCATCCAAATTCCACTTTTGAGCTAGCATTAAAATATGAATAAATTTAGTAATTCATAAGTTTGTCATTATATTTTTTTCACATATTCTTATGACAGAAACATTTATTTCTTGTTAATTTTTCTTCATTTCTTGCCTTCAAATTGTCATTTGAAGCACAAGATGCTTATAAGATTGCAATTATCTACTCAGTGAGAAAGGTTATTTATCAAGTATAGAATTAGTGAAAACATAAAGCCATTAGTGTCTTTTTCCCCTTTGTTTTCTGTTGCAATTCCCCAGCTAGAACTGAGTTGCCATCCAGACATCAGTATTTGCACAGATAGTAAAATTAACTATTGATTTGGCCTATTTACAAAACCCCAAAATATTGGCAAGCCAAGGGTTTGCCAAAAAGTAATGGTCCTGGGTGAAGTTAGACATTCCTGGAAGACAAAAAGGAACGGATTAAATTTCCTTCAGCTGCAGAAGACCAATAACATTCTTCTCTTTTCTTTCATGTTTTCTTTATGTTTTGCTTTCTGTTTCCTTCATGTGTTCACAAATTAAGCCCTTCTTGGAGCCTTTTAAACCACTGAATCCTGCTCAGTACATGCAGAAGAGGTCAAATTCTGTATTCTGATTCCAGGCTTGACAGACAAGTATTATTCAGCATTTCCACCTGGCCATCAGTATCTGTCCTCCTTCTCAAACAGGGGTTTCATGAAATCAGTTTTCATTCAGTTTTAATGTGCCAGCATCTGTGTCACATATCTGCATTGCTACAGCGAGGCACTGTGTTTCAAAGGAGGCAGTAACAAAATTGTTCAGACCACATAGCTTCCTAAAGAGCCTGTCAGCAGTTCTACACTGAGCAAGTGCAAGGGCTCCAATCCTCTTTCAAACTAGGCCATTTCTTGCATGAAATGGACTTGAAATCTCAGAAAGGACAGAGTTTCATCGTGCAGAAGCTTTTGCAAGAACTGAACTCTGTGAACTGCTACATCTCCACCCCTTGCTTGTTTGTGTTGCAGAATTGTTCTTAACCCAAATCATTTCCCTCAACTAGTTTGAGTTTAGAGCAAAACTTCATAAGCACTTGAGCTGACACTTCATGAAGGGTAGAGACTGCTGGGACAGGAGAGAGGGAACATTTCTCAGAATCACAGAATAGTTGAGGCTGAGAGAGGTACCTGGAGGTCATTTGAACCTTCTTTAAGCTGGGCTCCTAGAGTCACTTCTACAGGATCATATCCAGATAGATTTTTGATATCTCCAAGGATGGAGACACCACAGTCTCCATTAATGACAATTACAGTGACAGCGTTCAGTTGCTCTCAAATTAAAAAAAAATAAGGTTGACTGTCATTAAATATTTTGTGTAATGACAGCCAACTCTAAATTAGAGGTAAGAATCACTTTTAATGGTTCATAAATTTCAGCTCAGATCTTAAAGACTTCAAGCACCTGTGTGTCTGTAACACTATGTCAGTCTGCCTGGATGCCTCTATACTGTCAGTTCTGGTATGCTTTGGAACGCTTCAGGGCATGAGAATGTGATTGTCCTTGTTAGGGAAATCTCAATACACTCCCTAAAAAATATTCAGCCTATTGTAATTATTTATGCCTCCCAACAATTCTCCCACATGGTCTGTCAGTCTGAGCAGCTTGTGAGAATACACAAGGACAGTTTCCCTTCAGCTACTGTCTCAAATGCACCATCACAGCCCCCCAGTCTTGGCAGTGTTTTAGGGTAGATGCCAGCCGTTCTGTGAGCTATCTCAGTGCCTTCAGAACTCTGAGGCATGTTTAATTTGCTGATAAAGAAATGGCCTGTGTCTGCAGGATATCTGAATGTGTGCTCGTCTCTGTGGCTTGAGCTTTAGTGCATCAGGCTGCTTTACATGCTCTTGACTCCTGGCTCAGTGTGTGGGGGTAGGCAAGAACCCTGGAACTGCCTCTTTTCTTCTTACCTCAGTTTCCTAAAAATATTTTCATTAGCTCTTTTCGAACTTGACCATAACTTGGGTTCTGTTTGTGGATTTGCCTTTCTGAATAGCCCTCTGGATAAGAAAATCTATTTAATTTCGTTTTTTTAATTTTCTACATCAGAGTGGATAATGTTGTGACTCAGACACATGATAAACAAACAAAACAGCTTGCTTAATTTTGGCTGGAATACAACTCTTGAATGTGTTTTCAGCCTTGAAAGAATATACTTTAAGATAAAAAAAAGCTCTGAGCATATTTTTGATTGAAAACTGCAATTGCTATCAGTATTTCCAATCTATATCAGAGCAAGAATGAGAAAATACACTTTTTTAAACCACAGTATTTATTTTTAATTTCACCTGCATTTGAGACCTCCTGCTGGCCTACTTCTCTGTGTTTTTCTCAATTTATATTCATTGTGACTGAGTTGGGGAGAGAATTGATCACTAAGTTTGGAATGCTGATGAGTTTCTGTTCTTCAGCTGTATGCCTCTTGAACGCAGTTATCTTTACTTTGCAAATATGTATAACTCAAGAATGCACATTAGTGAAATAAGATACTTTGCTTTAATAAATTGAGCACATCTACTTTAATGCTTTCCTAAGATCTACAGGGTACTACAGAGAGAGGTTACAGTAACATAAAAGTGTTGCTTTATGAAGATCTAAATGAAGACCCCACGAATTATATAAAAATATTTATATTTAGGAAATTATATTTGCACTGCTGTTAGCATTGTTTATCAATTCAATCTACAAATGGTTAATTATATAAATTTATTGCATCATAACCTCTTGAAGGAAGAGATGTGCTCAGCTTCTTCTTCTTCTTGAGGTTGCCTTTGTACCAAGTGTTTTTGAAACATTTTCTTGAAAGCTCATATTATTTTGATGTCTTTTAAAGCTTTTTCAAGTTATGAAATTTATGCTTTTCATCATGTAGTCTGAGTTTCAAAATGAATTAAATTATTCCACATTTCCCTTTTTGCTAACTTTTTCTGTTCAGCCAATTGTTGTATGATAACTTCCAGTATAGTGAGTCATCCAAAGTGAGCACACCATGTAGACATACAAATACCAGACCAGTGTCTATTCTTCTTAGTGAAATTAACTATTGATTGTGGCTGGCTGTGTCTTTTATTTCTCTCTCTTGCAGCACTGGCATGGCAATGTAAGATGCATATATATTGACTGGATGATTATAGGCATTTGTGTAGCGCTTTTATTTTAAAACATTATCTTTTCTAAAAATGTTTGTGCCATGTACTGACAACTACTTAATAAAGCAGGAACTATGCTTTTGTAACAGTAAAATGTCCATGTACACAATGTAACAAATAAAGAAAATTTGGTACCATTTATGGAGCAAGGAGTTGTGCATGCATGAAAACTGAATATAATAACCATACATTTTTCTTGAGATCAGGTTCAAATCAGTTATTTTTTCTATGGGCTTATATTCTTAGGGATTATTTCCTTTTAAATGCATTTCATGAATAGCAGAAGCAGTACAGAGATAGCAAATTCTTTCTGAACAGTTTTCAATACAGACTAAAGTATTTGTGAAAGGCTTAAAATTAGCATTTTTGAATGAAGATTTAAAATGCTATAATAAATACAGCTCTTTGTGTTTCCATAAAAGAACAGCACTTTCTAGTGAATTTAATGCTTACGGAAAGCATAACATTTACCAGTAAATAAGTGAAACTCTTATTTATTGTTGCTAGGTACAGAAAGACAGAGCAGAATAGCAGAGCCACCTAAAGCAATGGTGTGTCTTATGTGTGATATGGAGAAAGATTTCCAAATATTTTCTCTTTATATCTCTGCAAAGCATCCAATGAGACTGTTGCTCAATATGAACAACATGAGAAATATGAGCATGTAGTTTTCCGAAAATCACATGAGAACTGACAGAAAATTGAGTCAGTGGGTTTGTGCATTCTGTCAAGCAAAGTTTCATCAGCTACTGACTTTTCCCTTCTGACCACTCCACAGGGCCTGAAGGAGAAGAAGTTTTGTTGTCCATTCTCTGGTGCCCAGATCATACATTCATGCTATACAGGACAATAGAAACTCATATTCATGGAGAAAAATATACTAAAATCTTGCTCTGCCTTCTTCAAATCCCCCCAAGTCACAAAGTGTTTAATTGCATTGCCAAAGACACAGCTTTAAATTCTGCAACTTTCAGGTTTTTGAGATCTGGTATACTTACACTATTTCCCTCTATTTCCATCATTGCAGGTGGGTGGATTGAAACATGCCTTTAAGTGTTATTATTTATGATTTCCAGAAATGTTGAAATTACTTACCTGTTCACTACATAGATACAATGTGTGTCTAGCCCTTAAAGGCCTAAGGAGAAGCAGAGAAGACAATTGCCTTCCAGGCATACTCCTTCATGACTGTGAAAACATCTGCTTGCCTGCCAAAGATAGCATGGAAATATTTACACTGCTAAAAAGAAAATTCAGCATGAAGAAAATCAGCTGCATAAAAATGTGTTGAGGGGAAAAAAAGCAAAAAGACCAGTGATATGACTAAAAACTAAGGATGTGTTAAAACCTGCTTGACTATGCAAGACTCATGACAGTGAAGAGAATAAACTAAGCTTGGAAACCAAAACATTTTAATCACACATAAATACTATTTTGAAATCTCACAATTTCTCTGCCCTGCAGGAGAAGTGACACTGTTTCTTCATGACTGTCAATTGCATGTCACCAGCACTGGCCTTCACACTCTGTGGTTTTCAGTGCCTTCAGGAGTCTCCCATGTTGATTAAAGTTAATTGCTATGACTGAGCAATTCTTGTCCTGTAAGGTTAATGAAAGTTCATATGTCAACACTGCAGTGCACTAGCCCAAAATTATGCTAATTACCACATACATAAAACTATTTGACTGAACTGAGATTTAGCTACCTAAAGTTCTAGAAATATTACAGTAATTTCACGTGTATAAGGCGCACCTTTTTGACTGAAGTTTCGAGCCTACCCCGGAAGTGCGCCTTATCACCTGGTGCGCCTTATATATGGACAAATTCCAGAGAACTGCCAACCCGGAAGTGCTAGCCGTGAAAGCTGTGGTGAGAGCTGGCAGGCACGGGGAGAGCCGGGGGGCGCAGCTTCGGCAGCTGAGCAGGGAGAGCCGGGGGCCGCGGCCCCAGCGGCTGGGCGGGGAGAGCCGGCAGCAGATCCTTGCTTCCACACAAGAAAAAAATAGTGCGCCTTATAGGCTGGTGCGCTTTATATATGGACAAATTCCATGGACTTCCCATCCACCTGGAAGTGCGCCTTTTAACCCGGTGTGCCTTATAGGTGTGAAATTACTATATTTGGATGGAGAGGATGGTGATGTGATGGTTCTCTGTGGAGGTACCTGGGGAAGAATCTGGTACCATATTCGGATAATGTACACAATAGGAAAATGTCGTTAGGGAACAGAACAGCATACTGAAAACAGTATCTCAGTTTATTAAGTATTATAAAATCTAATTGTTAATCTTATCTGGCTATTAATTTTATTTTGTTAGCATGTGATTTAAATATTTTGCCTGTAAAATTTTAAAAGTATCACTTCAGAATAAATGTGTTAATTCAATTATTTTTATTTTTAGGGCTGCATCATGTTTCCCTGTTTATAGATCATATACTAATACTCTTGAACAGGATTTCCCAGGCAGATGCTAGCACTCCAGCTTTGGGGTCATTACTTTTTCCTAACTGCCTTCTATTTTGAATCTCTCTTTTAGGAAGATTGGGCAGCCCATAAAATTAAAATTATGAAGGGAGACAAAGAGACTACATGATCTATGTTGAACAAGGGCAAGATAGAAGTGAATTGGAATTTGTTCATAGAATAGTTAAAATTCACAGTTCAGCAACTAAGGATATACGTCCTTCTGTATTGTCTTGGGAAAAGCTGGAATGCAGGAAGGTGGAATAAAACCACTATTTTCCCAAGGCCAGTCTTCCATTTTGTCTCTTCTCATGATCTGTGAGGACACAGGCTTTTTACAATTCCATGACTCAGAATCTGGATTCTTTCCTGAGGGTGACAAGACTACAAAAGGTCATAAAGATAGCTCAGACTGTGGGACTTTTGACTCCTGGCAGATTTGAAATGAGGTCCTACTCTACGTTTTCATTGATTGAACTGAAATGTAAAAATACTCTTATGTTTTGAATATGCATTTATATGGAGTGTCATGCCATACAGAGGAAACTTACACTTTATACAAAATGTACAGCCAAAAAGTCCACAGTTTTTCTGGACAGCTCCCCAAATACCTTATTTACTTTAATTTAAAAATATTTATAAATATATGCCTTCAGAAGCCTTAAACATACCTAATGTTCGTCATCACTATTAAACTTAATCTATCCAATGAGTGTCAAGTAGCAGCATTTTCTAAATTAACAAGATTTTTTTAGGGGGATAAGGCAGAAGTAGAGAAAAAAGGCATTCCCTTGAGATAATAAGTCCTGAATTTTTATTGCAGTGTTATATTCATAGCCATAAGGATTTCTCCTTATACTAAACAAATGAGTGTTTAGATTAAAACAACAGGTTGACTTTTGTCCTGAAGAGTCTTAAAACATTTTGTAAAAGTCCAGAGGCATCTAGAAATAAATTATTTTATAAATTAATTTTATTTCTCTACTTCAGAACACAGTATTAAGATAGTATTTTAGGTTACAAATGTTAATTACTATCTGATTCAACAACCCAGGCACTCAATAACATTTTAATATAAACAAGGTCGAAAGGTAAAAGTAGGGAGCTGTTCTGTCAATGAATTTACTCTGGCATGCAATTTATTCCTCTTCTGGTTAGCTGGGACATTCTATTAGCATATTGCTTCACGCTTGTATATGGATTGCTGTATTTCAGGGAAGTGTATGGAAATATTATTAAAATATGGTTTATATGAGTTTAGAGTATTAAAATGCCGTATTTTACCTTGTGCATATTTCTTAACTAACAATATGTGGTAGGCTACTTATATACTATTGTCACTTGTACCACAATAGCTAAGGATCTTGTCAGGGTTTAAATTATAATTACCTATTTTAACTTGCTTATAATTCATCAATAAAACTTTGCTCTGGGCTGAAAGTTGACAAGAAAATTCTATGTTCAGAATAATATTTTACAACAAAAGGGACATTTTAAAACCAGAAATCAATTTCCATGGGTATGGTTTTTCTTTTTTATTGTTTTTCAAAACAACTGATGGTGCTGAAGATGTTACAGAAAAATTATCAGTCAATTTCTCCCCACTCTTCCATCAGTTTGTAGCAGTATGTTAAGGACAACTGAATCACACTTTACATAAAACTCATGTAATCCATTGCAGATATATGCGATACATCTACTCTTTTTCTGATTCCCTGTGGGATACATATATTCACTTTCGAATTCACTACTCAAATGTCATGCACTAGAAACTTCTTGCTAGGTTGTTTAATTTGTAAAGATTAAAAATGAGAGGAATTCAAAATCGTTTGATTTGCCTGGCATCAAATCTGTCTGTCAATTCATAAAAAGAACTCTAAACTGGTAGAGATGGAAGAGGTGGGAAGGGAATGTGAGATAAGAAGTGAAGCATTTGCATACAGCACACAGCCAGGAGATTTCCAGGGAAGACTTATGATGGCAACTGAGCAATGAGTGAATGAGTGAGTGAGTGGGTTTCTGCAGTGATCATTTGAAGCTAAGGCAGAAGGAAACAAAGCTGTAGTGGATAACTAGGAGGGATGAACTTATTTTTCCATAATTAGCATATTTGATGATGACTTAGACACCTACACAGGCTTTAGAATATCATGTGTCACTAATCTAAACACATAGATAAGCATTCTTTTTTCTCAACCTAGAGTTCTTCTAATAAAGTACATTTTACATTAATGCTAGAGTATATGTTCAGCTCACCAAAAACATAAAGTCCAGTCTATCTCACCTAGGCACCACACTCACCTCATAAAATTTTAAATTTGAGCCTATCAGTATATAGATATAAATGTTTCTGTGACCCTAATTTAGGACACACTTAGAGTGAGTGAACAACACCTTAGAAGCAGAAATTCTTCTTTTCTAGGATAGCTAATTAAAATATAAACACTGTATGAAACTGAAGCTTATCTGGAAGATACCCATTCATGAGTATTGTAGTTGAGACTACTTTATCTACCATGCTGCTTGCTCTCATGACTACCACATCATGTATTTAAATTAATGGGCTTTGGAAGCACAGAATTACGGATTTTTCACCCTGGGTAGAGTATCTTAAAACACCAATTTCACCCAGGTCTCAATAGCCCATTACATTTTAAGAATGTAAAAGAGGTATACTAGTCTGCTGGGGCTTTTCTTCACTTGATTGACTTTTGGCCTCCTGCTGAAAACCACTTTCCAAAAGTAAGTCTGTATCACCAGTCAACCTTAAGAGACCAGCAGGCCCAGAGTCATTGATTGTCCCTTATAGTAATTGTCCCTTTGGTTTGGCAGCAGCTGCACTTCTGGGCAACTATCCCAGTGCCATCCCCAGCCACAGCAGACTCCAAGCAGGATGGCACAGAGAAATTCCAACCTCCTTCCTTTCCTCATCTTCTCTTCTGAGAGCTGGACAATGTCAATATACCTTTCAGATTTTGTGTTTTGACTCTGGAAATAAAAGGAGGGTTTGCAATTGATTAGTCATTACCTAGATTTAGGGATATATTTGTGACATTAAAATAGACTTTTTTTTTTTTTTTTAAGCCAAATTGAAAGATTTGAGCAATGATCACATTACTCAAACACATACATTGTAATACATACAGAAAAAGTGACATGTGACACTGGCAGACACGTTGTGATAACACAGATCCTGCTTGGCAGTAAAATAAAATTAAAATTATATCTATTGCAGTGCAAAAAAAGAGAATGCCTTTTCAAGAGTGTCTTATTCCTGAGTATCTGGTACATCCTTTCTCCTTTTTCTGCATATGTCAGTTGGAGTGAAGAACTGAGACATATATACAAGGTAAGAGCAGTGAAGAGTTTTACATGCTTTTTAAGTATGTGGTTGTAGAGAGTGTTTAGACACTAACAACAGAACTGGCAACTGATCTCTTAATAGTCACAGCCTAATCTTAGATCTCAGAGCAAGCAGATTCTAAGGATGGAATTTAACACTGAAAATTGTCATGGATTTTAGATTCAATGCACAGAGAATAAAAAGACAAATGGATATTTAAAAAACATGAGCATGCAATATGCAAATCAAAATATTTATCTTGGATTTCTCCTTTGAAATGGATATATAAATTATTATCTACCTAATTATTTTAAATACAAAATAAAACTCAGGTGGGAAACTATGTGAGCTGTTAGCAAGGAAAGAAACACAGCTTATGTATAAAATGAATGATTATGTTTTGTATATTATAGCAGCATTAACTTATTTAGTTGTGACAGAAAAAAAAAGGAAGTAGGAAGAAATAAAGAAAATATAAAAATTATATAGATAAATGTCATTATCCTTTTTTACATCTGTATTTGCTGTCAATTTCATTTGGACAACTAAACATTTATTTTACTAAAATAAAAGTAATCAATAATGGCTGGTGACAGAACATGCTAATTGTCTTTGTTATGACATCCAAAATTTTTAGTATTAAGAATGTCTGTTTTGCATAACGTCCACTGGTATCTGAATGCTTCAAACAATTGCAGTGAGTATTTTTTCTCTTAACTTTAGAACAAAAGTTAATTCTCCAGCTAGGCTCACCCAACAGACACACCCGCCTGTGTAAACAAAGCATATCCACAAAGTGAAATCTTTGTTTTGGAAAAATGAATCCCTTTAAAAAGCAAGAAGAGAGCCACTCAAGTATGAAAAAGAAGTACTATTATGCCATATAAAGATAGAAAGGAGATAAAAAATTATGATCCAAATTTTTTTTTAAGAGGAAAAGAATAGGGCATACTCTATCCTATCATTCATAGAAGTGGACCTGATTCTTATTAGTTGATCTAATCAGGGGTTCCTGGTCTAATTCATGTGTGTTTAAAATATGTTAACTGGCAACAGTTGACTGCAGATCTGAAATTTATGTAATTGCTTGAGTACCATTGTAGAATGTAATGATTTTAATAAAATCCCACTATTTTTCGGCGATGATGGTCTTGATGATAGCCCTAGATAACCACTTGAAGAACTGTGACATACATGGCTGCAGACAGTACCAACAAGCATAATCTGAAGAAAGCAAGTGAACACTTGAGCAGTTTACTCCAGGGAGATAAAATACCTCATGAGGGGAAAATTCGGAAGCTTTTTTCCTTTATTTCACATAGTGCTTAGAGAGAGAACAAGATGTTTTTAACCCTTACATTTTACAAATGTACAAGAACAAAGTAATAAAATATCTTCCTTATCTCACATTTTCCCATTTTACTGTAAATTATACTCTTTCTTAGGAGTAATATTAATTTGGGGTTAGATCCTTGAAAAGATTTAAGCCCTGCAATGTCTAGCATTTTACTAAGCCTTTAAAGAATTTTCTGCCTTGTGAAATTCCCCCTTTCCCCTGCCTATGCTTCTCATAAATGCCTGGAGAAAATTGGGTGCCAAGAAATAAGGTCAGTAACAGGAATAGGAGTCCATATCTAAAGATAAGATCCATTAAAGATGGCAGGTTGCAAAAGGAGACATTGAGCTACCTAATAAGACACAGTGGAAACAGGGCTTGAACCCAGACATTTAAATCCCAATTACAAGATATCGTTTCTGTACATTGCTTCCTGACATCAGGTGATCACTGCAACATCTCTGAAAGAACATGGCTAGTAGAAGAAGAGGAAGAGTTTGTTTCTCTGTGCCTCTTTTCCCCATCTGTTCCCTCAAAACTTCCACATAGTACAAAAATATGTTACAAGGAAATAGGTTTCCCTTACTGCTTCCTGTTGAAACTTTTTCCCCTCCATAAAATGAATACATTTTTGTTGGACTAACATAAATAACTTCCTTCCACTATATAGCCACTCCTTTGAACAGAGTAGGTGTCAGTAAATAATCACTACTCTATGTTAAGTGCTCAGTAGAGCATATAATCAACGATTATTTTCCTATCCACTAGGCTGTGAAGTCATGCTTAAATATTGAATACTGAACATATCATCATTTTTGAATGAGTGAAGTAGCTAAGTCAGAAGGGGCTGTGGTGTTGCTTTTGCTTCACCAGGCTGCAGAACAGAAATGAGCCTAGTGTCAACAACAACATCATGGGAGACAAGGATGGGATGAATTTTTGCCTGGGCCAACCACAAATTCTGAAGAGACTTACATTGCTTAGGAAGCCGGACAAAACAACATATCCTCACGTGATGGCAACATACTTTGTGTCAGCGAGCAAGTGTGCTATCAATGTCTACTGAATTTAGCCTCACAGATAATGTGGAAAAAAACATTTCTGTGGTTGTTGCTGGTAATACCTAAAAGCAGTGCCTACTCATGGAAGGCTAAGGCATTCTGAAATTATGGCTGCTGAATATGAGATTTTAAAATCACAGAACAGTCAAGATTGGAAGGGAGCTCTAGAAGTCATCTGGTCCAACAACTCTGCTCAAGCAGGACCATTTAGATCCATTCACTGAGCTGATTGCTTTTCTCCTGAAGAAGATTCAGACACCTAAAGGAGTTTTTCAGATAGATTTAGGGCCTTATCCTAGCATGTCCTTTTTCAGGCTAGTCCCATCCTTTTAATTTTAAAAATATATGTCACCAACTAGTCTTTTTATAAGAGGATCACTCCTTTGTTCCTAAAGGCAAAAAATTATTAAATATAAATTATCTACATATCTATTCAGAAATAACAAATACACAGAAATAATTTGTTACTATTCCTTCATTTACTTTTGCAATTCCGTTTGATTTCACTCATCCTAACAGATGGCATACCAATTTGAAGTTATTCTATTGAAACACAATTGAATCACTACTGAAAATCTGTTGTGAAATTAAGTATTCATTGATAATCTGAGGCTGAAATCTTGCTCCCTTCTGTAGTATTCTGAATTTATATATTCTCTGCTCCGAATGCTAGGGTCAGAATTTTCAACTGATCTGACCAATGGAAGAACCCAGTGCTTTTTAAAAATGCAAATTATAAGCAGGGAAGTGTTTAGGTGATTGACACATCTGCAGCACCCAACCTTTTGTAAGCCTTTGAGGAGACTTAATCACAAGTGTAGTGCAGACATTGAGGTTGCCAGACAACAAAAACTGTTCTGGATGTTTACCCTGTCTGAGACTTGAATAATTCTGTCAAATCAAAGCACAGGTTTTGGTCTGGTGCCTTGGAAAAACAGCTACCACCTCCTTGCCTGTATGCAATTCTGTGGCCATTGCTTATGCCTGGCTTCTGTCCACTGACTGTGAGATGTCTCTCCAGCTGAATGGTCCTGAAAAGAAGAATCCAGGCCTCACCTAGATTTCAGGGACACAGAGGCACACAGGCATGTGAAACTGATAATGTGCAATAGCAGTGATGTCAGCAATGGAGGTAGTAATAGTAATATTTGGAAGAAGAGCAATCATCATTTGGACATAAAAAGTGCATGGTAGTTGGACCATACCACAGCTGTCTTTGTTTCTCAACTATTTCCGTATTTTGACAGCTTTGTAACCCTCCAGCCCCTGACTTGTTTCTGATCGCCATCACATGACAATCTAAATGACAATTCTGCTATTTCTTTATTATTAATTGTTGGTTTCTGCTATTTGTTGATCTTCTACCCCTAAAAAGTCCTGTGTTTTCTTCACTTTTTTAGTATTCCTGATGAATGAATGATCCAGTTCAATACAAGTTTCCAAAGCTGAAAAATTGTCCTTAGCTGACAGAACTAATGTATTTTATTTTGCTATCTGTCCCGGGTTGGTGTTGTGTCTACCCCTCTCCCTGCACACCACTCCCCACACCCCCTCGCTGTCTGCATGGAGCTGTTGCGGCTCCTCTCCCTGCTTTGCTGCTGCTTGTCTTCTGCCTGGCTGCTTGGCTGCTTTGCTGCTGCTTTGCTGCTGCTTGCTGCTTTTTTCCCTTCCCCCCCCACTGCTGCTGCCCTGGCTGCTGCTACCCTGGCTGGTGCTGTTTTTTTCTTCCCCTTCCCTTCTTCCTCTCATCTCGAAGATCTGTACCGGCTCCGGACAGGGACCTGCAGAGCCTGTTCTGGAGTCTGCCAAAGAAGCTTTTCACCCTTCCCAGCAGCCACTGTCTGAGCTCTTCCATCCTCGCTCACTTTGGTGAATCGTTCTTTTTTGGTGCTGGGAAGTGTTTTCCTTTGTTCATTAATAAACAGGTTTTTTCCACTTTTCCCCCTGAGGAAAATTCTTTCCAAGCCCAGTGGCGGGGGGAGGAATCGTGGGGGGTTTATTCTCTGGGAGATTTTCCCCCAATTTTGTCCTAAACTTGGACACTATCTCTATCTATTCAGCAGGACTCAGAGATTCTAATGATACTGTATTTCTTTAATGCTTTTAAATAGACCACGGGAGATGATGAATGACTAAACCTTTGGATTTATTCTTTCTTTTCTTTGCAGGGAACAAGGAGATTGCAGAGGGTCTTGTCTCTACTGGTAATTCAACTTGTGTAGAACCCATAAGTATGGAAATCAAGAGGATAATAATAAACCAGGTCCCTTTCAAGTGCTAGTATCTGATGGTATTTGAGGTAGCACAGCAGTGCTACGGATGAGATATGAATGATGTGAATGGTTGAAGTAATAAAGAGTGTTTCCAGGTGTTAAGCAAAGGCTCAAGGTTAAGTGCTGTGCCCATGACAACACATCCAGGGTGTGCAGACCTGGAACAATATCCTGGTGTCCTGAAGCTTGGGTTTGCAAAACCTGGGAGAGACTTTCAGATCTAACCTTCCTTCCTTCCTTCCTTCCTTCCTTCCTTCCTTCCTTCCTTCCTTCC
>VRYO01000369.1:12387417-12405465 GCA_009812075.1 Sialia sialis
CCTCCCCTCCCCTCCCCTCCCCTCCCCTCCCTCCCCCCCACAGGAATTCTTTCATTAGTGCCCTCTGGGAAGAGCCAGGTTACAAAACTACCAGACATGGGACAGTGAACCAGTGAGAAATTAGCATTATTTAAAGGATAACAAGAATTTAGACTAAGTGAAGCCTTACAAATTCATGTCATTTTTCTGTCTTTTCACAAACTGTGTTTCTTTTAATCAAACTTGGTGTTTGATGGGGCTTGAGGGTTATCTGGGGGGAGGGAGAGGGAGACTGCTGGGATTTTTTTCTTCTCTGAAACAATGGAGCTTTTTTTTGAAGACAAGAGCTCAGTAACTCGTAAGGTAGTATATAAAATACAAGCCAGAGTCAGCATTAGAAAGAGAGAATAAACAAAAGGAAAGCAGCTTGCTTATGGCATGAACTACAAATAAAGGAGGTAGAATTACCATTGAAATCTATATTTATCTATATTTAGATTTATTTAATTCTATATTTATTATCAGTTTATTCCAGATAATGAAATATGTCAGTCAATGATGTATGAAAAGCTAGCACCTTCTAATTTAAGAAGTTTCTACTGTTCTGTTACTTGCAAGGAGTTGTCAAGATTGACTTAATATAACCTACTGTCTCAGAAAGCCCCTAAGCCAAATTTTTAATCTTTCAATTTTTTTAATTGCAGTTATCTTTTGGGTGTCTTTAGGAGACTAATTTTTTCTTCTTTTGGTTGAGGAACTGTAGGAGAAAGAAGCAGTTAAAATAGGCGAAGGAATACGCTGCAATATGAATTCAAAAGAGTCATTTGAAAATAAGCAGGAGTCCACCCAGACTGATGCTCTCTTTTCGGTTGTGGTGACTCCTAAAGAATGCAATTAAGGAGGCCATAGTACACTCAGTTGTGCCATAGTACTGTGGTAAGCATTTTGCATCTGTTCCCATAGCAACAAGACTGCAGAAACAAGTTGCTCAGGCTGCAGTCTCTGTCACATTGGTATGGGGAAGCTCTCTCTGGCAGACTAATAACTATAACTTTCTAGGTCTCAAAAGGCATTGTTTAGAACTGTGCTACTAAACAATGACATACTTAACAAAGCCTTAAGGTACCAAAGAAGGATGAAGTGCAGCTGGGATAAACATACTTCTATTTGTAAAAATAATTTAGTATTTCCAGTGACATCACTTTAAAGAAAAACAAGATAATTTTACTGGCTACAGATACAGCAGGGATTTTAAAATACCTTGAAATTCTGATCACCTGGAAAGCTGAAAGAAATCATAAACAGTAGAAAATTACTCATGAGACCTAACTGTGGTTTTGTTAAAATAGTGTTATCACTTACAGCATTGCTTGAACTCTTTTTTTGGTATGTAGATGAATAATTATTGGTGATTTGTTTTTATAGAGTTCAGGTTTTTGTAATGTACAAGATAAAAGAACAAAAAATCATTATGTGAACTGAGGATCAAACAGATATTGATATCCCTTCCTCAAAAGTATACAGTTTATTAATGTCTTATCAAATGTTTCTGCTATATTGTATTAGTAGGGGAAAAAGTCCTGCATTAAAAAAAAAAAAAAAAAGATAAAAATAAGAAAATGTAAGGACCTACTTCTTTCTTATGTGGAAATTCTTCCCATTAAAACTGCAGGGATTGGTCATTCTACCTAATAGTTCAATAAAGTGTACCAAATACGAATACATTTTCTTAACCCACTTGTTGCGTGGGAACACACACAATACTTAAGGATGAAAAACAGTTTGGCTATAACCTCTATTTTTCACACCTGCAGAATTTTTCAAATCACCCCTTTTAGGGAAACTTTCTACATTGTTCTGTGTGCAAATATGTGGGGTTTTTTTGTTTGCAGTTCTTTTAGGTTTAATGGTACTCCAGCCAGCTATCTACAACTCAAGGAAAATTATGATTGTAATTTAAAAAATATTAACTATATTTGTTTTTGAAAGCCTGTCTAGAAATAGCCAAAATATTACACAGAAAATTGAAGCCTAAATCCAAGGAGGGATTTGAATTTATCCTGGCAGCAAAATTAGGCAGGTCAACTGAAAACTTGCTCCATCCCATAGGAATTTCCATTAGGGCTACTGCCTCTCTTAAGAGGATTTTTAGAAGTCACAGAAACAGCCAATTGCCATGAGGGCAGACAGCTGGGAGAGGTGTGCCTTTCAGTTGTATCTGGGCCATATCAAGAAGAAAACAGTATTTTAGGCATTTTTTTTTTTTTAAGACAGTTCCAACTGGTTGGCATAAGCATGTTTCTCTTTGATCCAACATGTACTGCAAATCCTGCTCCCAAGTGCTAAGTCACTCAGAGGCACATCTTCAGAAAAGGACATTTAATTGCAAGCTTCTGTTTAAATTTGGTAAATAACGTGTGGACTTGAAAACCAATGAAGCTTTATGAGCTTGCTGTAGTTATTTTTACACAGTACAAAAACATTTACAGAGTTTTTAAAGGAGATATGCAGACATCTTCCTACCACTTTAGATTAACTCTGGCTTTCCTTTCTACCATACCTTAAATCAGTCATCCACAGAACAAGCACTCAGTTCTGACTTTGTGATAAATCCAGATTTGATAGATCCAGGTTTTCCAGCTAGTCAGGTAGTTACCCTGATGGAAGATATGAATACAGGAGAAAAAAATAGGCAATTGCTCTGGTGGGAAGACTGGAAAAAAATCATTGCAAAAACTAATGTTTGAACATCTAAATGCCAAACTCAATCCACAGCCCTGAGATAAGCCTCCGTTGTCTCTATAAAATACACCAGGATGATGTGATTCCTGAGGAAAGGAGCCTGTGCCAGATGCTCCAGTGAGCCATGCCCCTGTATACTTTGACTGTCTTTCCTACTTTTTGTCCATTGAAACCCCCCATGGTTTGCTGCCGAGATCAGAACTCTTGTCCAGGTTTATCTCATTTTCTGGAGCTACAATCTTAACGGGCATGCCAAGTCCAGTTCTTTCTTTTCCTGTACTCTGGATTTCTGCTTTCAGTATCCCATTTTTACAGCACTCTCTCAGGAGGATCCTTTACTCTGAATATGAAGGAGACACACAAATACACCTGGCTTGCTCCTGGCTTACTCCCCTCTCCCTGGCTGTGGCTAGTGTTGGCCAAAGTCTTTCTACTGTAACTCTACAACATAAAGACCTTGCCACTGGTGATGTGGCTTTATGGTAGAGTCAGGTTCCATCCAGGGAGACAGAACCATTAAAGGTTGCATCTAATTACCACCAGTGATTCCTGCACTGCAATTTTTCAGAAGACGCAGCAAAGCAGATTTTCATGACAAGTATAAAAAGCACTCTTAGACAATGCAGCCATTCCTCCATTTCTAAGGCTTATGCCAAACTAAGAATTATAGCCATAAAGGACTATGATCTCCAGAAATTTTAAACATGCGCTACTTTTTGAAATTAATGAACTGCTCTCTTTAACCTAAAAAAAGTAAAACAAAATTAAGCTTTATATGAGATAGGCACCAAGGACATAAAAAAGAAATTAGTCTAAAAAATATAAATTTTATAAAGTTGCAACAAACAGAAAATTAGGCAGTCCAATGGAAATTTTTACAGAAGGCATAAAAGTATATTGGCTGGCCAGTTCCATATTTTACTGAGAAACAAAGAAAAAAGCCCCAACCGTTTTCTGAGGACTTTGGAACGTTTTTAATAGCAGATGGAGAAAAGGGAAGAAACAACAGCTGAGAGCAGGAAAAGAAGGAAAATCACTTTTTTTTCTCATAAGAAGAGCAAAATTATTCTAATCTATATTACAAGTTCATATTCTTAGTGTTTAGTTGCAGAAGAAGCTGTTGATAGAGTCAAGAGGGATTAATGTCAGGAGAAAGCTGTAAGAAGTGTGTCTTCTTTGCCAGCCAACACAAGTGAAAATATTTGGAGAATAGGTGGGCTTGATAAAGAAACTTATTATGAAGATTAATTTTCTCTTAGCTCTGTCAGAAAACAGCTGCCTCAGTACTTCACCATTATCTGGGTAGTCAAGGTGTGATGAGATTGAGGAGTTTATGACTTAGTTTTTCAGCAGCAGTAGTCAAAGTAAAAGGCAAGTAAAGGGCAAGAATTGATCTCAGCATTTTAATTTCCCACATGGGACATTGTATATTACATTTTTATTTTATATGTTACATGCAGTTTTCTGAGCATTTCCCTTCTAACATTTATGCCACATGAGATAGTTGAGTATTTGTTCAGTTGAATTAGTGTTATCATTTTTAAATTATGGTAGATTCTTGCTGACAGGACGATACATACTTTAACATAAAGAGAGCATAGCTAAGAGATGGAGGAGGAGAGGAAGGAACAGGAGAAAGAAAAGCGGAAACAATAGAGGGAGAGATGAATAGAGGAAAGCAGAGAGAAAGGGATTTGAGTCCTGGTTGGTTTCGAAAAACTGAAATAAGCAGCAGTTTTTACAGGAAAAAGAAAGGATTTTTTTAATATACAGTAATTTCATGATTATAAGCCGCACCTGAATATAAGCCGCACTTCCGGGTAGCTGGGAAGACCACGGGATTTGTCCATATATAAGCCGCACCCGAATATGAGCCGCACTTTTTTCTTTTTTTTTTTTTTTTTGCGCGGCAGCGTGGGGGTGCTGCTGATGGGCCAGGCAGCGCCAGGGACGTGCTGGGAGGGGCCGGCCAGCAGCGGGAGGCAGCAGCGGGCAGCTGGAGGCGGGGAGCAGCGGGGAGTGCCAGCAGCACCGGGGAGCATAGTGGGGGAGCACCAGCCGAGCAAGTGGCGCCAAGCGCCGGCAGAGGCGGGGAGCGGCAGGAGCAGCCGTGGGCAGCAGGAGGGGATAGCGCCGGCCACACGAGCGGCGCCGAGTGCCTGCAGTGGCGGGGGGGCGGTGCGAGCAGTGGCGGGCAGCAGGAGGGCATAGCGCTGGCCACACAAGTGGCGCTGAGCGCCGGCAGTGGCAGGGGGGTGGCAGTGGCGCTGAGTGCCGGCACAGGCGGGAGGCGGCACTGAGCGCTGGCAACGACAGCAGCGCCGAGCGCCGGGAGCAGCAGGAGCGGCGGCAGCGGCGGGAGCAGGAGCTGAAGGGCGGGGAACGCCTGCTCCCCTTGTGGCTCGTACTTCTGCCTTGGCAATTCTCCTGAAATTGTCCATAAATAAGCCGCACCTGAATATAAGCCGCACTACTGGGGTAGGCTGGATTCTTCAATGAAAAAGGTGTGGCTTTTATTCATGAAATTACTGTACATTTCTGACAAAATGCTTCTTTAAACTGCTCAGTTTTGAAAAAGCTGTTTTGTCTTACTCAATAAAAGGTAGAAGGTTGTTATGAGAGAAATCAGACCCATCTGTTTAGGTTGCTTATGTTACCTGAATTTTCTTCACTTCAGCTTAAGTATATTAAAGTTTCTCATGATTCTCTAACTCCATAACATAGAAGTGTTCCTACCCAGACCATTATGGGAATTTTAGGATTTCTGTGCAAAGAGAAGGATGTTGATAAGGCAATAAATTCTAATATTTTTTAAAATATTCTTAGGTGGTGTTAGAAAAAAAATTAGGGATACAATTTACTAAACTAAGAGTATTTCCATGTTCTTCTAAATCCACAAATTGGAGAGGGTAGCATGGGTCACATAACTCAATAAGAAGAGGAATGATGGTGCATGGCAGTGGCTCAGTCTGGTGAGAAATGTCCTTGCTCCAGATAGAGGAAATGAGTTTTTACTCACCTTGCTCCAGTGAGGTGGTTCTTGGAGAAATTCACAAGCTGAAGGGATTTTTTAATATCTTTCCTTATGTGGGTTTTATTACCAATAAAAAAACATTAAATTTTAACAGTTCACTTCATTGCATTTTCAGTAATATTTGACAGATACATGCCTGGTTGATGTACTGGTTCTTGGCAATCCATTGAGTTTCTGTATTTGCTTGTACATTGGCAAAGATAAAATCATCCTTTTACATTTCAAGACAACCACTTCACTTCAGTTTTCATACTCTTCAAGATGAGTCTACATAATCTTCCAAAAATAGGCAGAGAAACATGTTCTGTGCAGGATAGCTAAAATCTTAGCTAAACTCTTAAGTAATGACAAACAAAAGCTGTCAGAGATTTTATTTTTAGGGTAACAAATGTATAATAAAAATGCTTTTCACATCAGAACTAACAAATATTCATTAAATCTAAGATTTGTTACTTATAAATCCATAATGGGTACTCAAGCTCTTAAATTTTGTGTCTCCCCAAAATCTTAAAATTTAAGTAATTAATATATTTGGGAAGAACCTCAGGCTCAGCAACACTTTGCTATTCATGTTTTAGCAATACATTTTCCTTATAGGAAAAAGGATAAATGAGAGGAAAGATTTTCTAGATATGTTAACTTGCAATGAGAAACTGTTTAAGATTGTCATTCTGAAAGGTAACTTAATTAAGACAAGCTGAAAAAGCAGTCTTCATACTTCTAAGGCAGGAAAAATTCTAAGAAGAAGTAAAGAGTTCAATCAATTCAGAGAAGTTTTAGGGTATATTTTCAGAGACAGTTACCAAAAGCAAAACTACAGTAATTTCACGAATATAAGCCGCACCTTTTTCATTGAAGAATCCAGCCTACCCCAGTGGTGCGGCTTATATTCAGGTGCGGCTTATCTATGGCAAATCCCAGCGAAATGCCAACCCGGAAGTGAGAGCCGGCCAAGCAGAGTGGCAAGTGTGCGGGCCGGCCCCTGTGCCGCCGGCAGCCGGTGGCAGCGTGGAATCGCCAGGAATGGGGGCCGGAAATGTGCAGAGCGGCCCCCGTGCCGCCAGCAGCAGCGTGGGACCGCCAGGAACGGGGTGCCGCTGGGAAGCCCGGCTGTGTGGGGTCGGGCCGGAGCGCCCCGCCCCCTCTGCCATTCGGAGTTTAAAAAAAAAAAAAAAAGCGCAGCTTATATTCGGGTGCGGCTTATATATGGACAAATCCCGTGGTCTTCCCAGCTACCCGGAAGTGCGGCTTATATTCAGGTGCGGCTTATAATCGTGAAATTACTGTATTATATAGTGTTGTTACCTTTAAAGAAATAAAAGTATTAGAATTCCTAAAAATTAGGTAATTGCAGAGGAAAAATAGGAAGACTATCAAGAGATCAGTTTGATTCAATCATTCATCCCCCCATAGAACTCAGATAAGAGAATGAGAAATATAAAACATAGGATTCAGTTCAGGTTACTGAGAAGAATTAAAAAGTATAGCACAGGTGTGTAGAGACAGAATTATAAAGAAAAGGACATAAGAAGAAAAAGAGGCATCTATTAAGCAGTATCATCCTAGAAGGATCATAGCGCTCAGATGCAAACAAAGAGCCAACGAGAGGCCTGGTCTGATACTAAAACACTAACTAATGATAGTTTTAAATGGTCTCTTTGTGACAGTTTTCACTAGAATTTAATACTGTCAATATTGGAAACAATTTTCATATTGCCTAATAGCAACCAATGGGGTAAAAATAATCTTAAATAAAGAAAATAAGCATTTAAAGGGTCTTAGAAAGGATAATATATTTGTAATCTTCTGAGTTTTGTTTAGGTGCATAAAGCAGTCTCAGAACTACTGGCACTGTCTAGAAATGAGAAATTCTTCAGACAACTGAAGAAATGTAACCTAGTATTTGCATTTAATAAAGGAAAAAATGAGTAAATGGCAGTTCTGTTAGAAAGAATATGGAATTAGAGGATCACATACTACACAGTCATCAATGACCCTCTGCTCTATAATGGAAAGGAAAATAGCAGTATAGTAAGGAATGTATATAAAGTATAAAGGTATATATATATATATATATATA
Source organism: Sialia sialis (assembly GCA_009812075.1). Classification (NCBI taxonomy): domain Eukaryota; kingdom Metazoa; phylum Chordata; class Aves; order Passeriformes; family Turdidae; genus Sialia; species Sialia sialis. The sequence goes on from VRYO01000369.1 coordinate 12,395,253, forward strand.
TATATATATATATGCACACATATATATATAAAATCCTGTTTGATTCAGCATGTTCCAGTCAGTTCCATTATTAGACAGCGATAAGTGTAAGAGTGCAGAAGCAGTGTGCATAAAACAGAGCATGAAGGACATAGAAGTAGTTACTCAATTTAAGTGCTATCAGTGGTGCCATATTTAATATTTTTGCTTCTGTCAAGCAAAAAAGCCCAGTGATGATTCATAAAAAAGCCTTGTTTGATCGTTTGGTGTCTAATAGATACATGTTAACAATGTTACTTGTGGTAGTAAAACAGTTCACTGTTTACAATTAGATTACAACCTTTAATCAAAATGGGGAAAGAGAAATTTTGGGTCATAATTATCTAGTTACATAGAAGTGTTTACTGTGTAAATATCTACATTTCAGTTTATTATTTAGACTCATTGGTTAGGCAAACAAACAGGTTTTCCTTGGGCAAATTTGATTCTTCTAGATGAAGATGTTTAAAGCACAGGAGATAATGCTGTAGAGATGTCTCCTTTTCCATATTCATAGAATCATAGAATGGTTTTGGTTGGAAGGAACCTTAAAATCAGATAGTTCCAACACCCCTGCCATGGGCAGAGGCACCTTCCACTAGACGATGTTGCTCAAAGCCACATCCAGCCTACTCTTGAACACCTCTAGAGAGGGGACATTCACAACATCCTGTTCCAGTATCCCACTGTTCTCATATTCTAAAATCTAATCTACACCTATCTTCTTTCAGCTTAAAACCATTCCCCCGTCTCCTATCACTATGTGATCTTGTTAAAGGTCCCTCTCCATCTGTCTTGTAGCCTCTTTAGATACTGGAAACCCTCTATAAGGTCTCTCCATAGCCTTGTCTTTTCCAGGATGAACAACCCCAACACTCTTATCTTGTATTCATATGAGAAGTGTTTCAGCCCTCTGATCATCTTCATGGCCTCCTCCTCCATGGACTTGCTCCAGAAGTCCACATCCTTCTCACGCTGGGGGGTTCTTAGAGCTGGATTCAGTACTCCAGCTGCAGTCTCAATAAGGTGGCATTGAGTGGGAGAATCACCTCCCTCTGCCTGCTGTCCGCGATTTCTTTGGTGCCAGACTAGGATGCAGTTGGTTGTCAGTGCACATTGTCAGATCATATACACATAGACAGTGGAGATGTCTTTATATATACATAGACATCTGTATACTTTTGTAAGAAATTCATGGTCATATTACTCAACGAAGAGTGATGTGTTCTTAAACTCAAAATGGTTTATTCCAAACTTATTCAAATGAAATAAACATAGAAACTAGTTTTGATAGTCCTTGAGGATCTTCACTTGTCCCTTCCCAATGGAATGTATGGTTTTACCATTCTATTTTCCTCTTTCTTCCCGACTGCAATAAGTGCTAAGTTCAGCAGTAAGGGAGAGAAAAGGATACTTAACTCTAAGGGAGTTTGAGAGATAGTACAATAGCCAGCTAAAAGCCAGGGTTTAGTGTATGTACTATGCTATGGAAAGCACTTGCCTGTGTCTGCAGTGAAGCACGAGAGAGTGCATTGGATCCCTTTTCAGTTCTAACAAACCACAATTCACTAAGAAATTTTTTTCATGGTGCATTATCAGGTACTGTACCAGGAGGGATGTTTAGAGAGTGCTCCTATCCTCTTCCTTAAGAGGTGGTGAACAGTTAAGGAAAAAGGACAGACACTAAAACTTGCAGAATTCCCCACTAGTCAGCAAACCTTTGCCAACCTGACTTATGAAAAAGCAGACTGACCATCTAAATCATCAAAAGAATTCCCTTGCTTTCTAACTCAGCAGTCGCAGAACAACTATTAAATATACCTCTGGGAAACTTAAGGTTTATTGATGCATACTTGATGTGAAGTTTAAGTCCAGTTTGTGCTACATGTCCAGAATATTGAATGGCAGATATGCTCTGTAAAAAAATCTTCAAGACCAACATTTTATTTCTTAGGTGAAGGCTGTTTTGAAAGACAGAGGTTTGCTTTTTGTCGTGATCAGCCAGAATCAAGAGTAATATCTTTTCCCAATAGGGGCCTGAAGCCTATTCTAAGAAAAAAGCATGGTTGGAATTTCCCATATCTTCTTTTGATGACTGTTGGCAAAAAAGGAAGAAAGAGTTTGGAAAGAAAGGGAAGTCTTTTTTCTGTAATGCAGGCTTGGACCCTCAAGTGACATTCCATGCTGTCTAAATATTTAGATAAACAGAAATGCATATCCATTAAAAAGTGCTATAGCATTTTTTTTTCCTTTGAGTTTTAGGCCAGTGTAATACTTTGAGAATTAGACATTATTTTAATTGCACTGATTCCTAAGGGAAATTCAGTCCCTAGTCTCTATGAAAAAGATCACTCATTAAGTGCTTCCCTATATTCAGAGAAGGATAAATTTATGGTTTTTGTGTCACGTGTCATCCCAACCTCAAGTGCCAACCAATGTCTAGCAAGGTTATTCTCCCCATCAAACTTATGTTTATACATTAACAATGTGACAGAAAGGTAACTGTTTTGCAAGACAAATGTTTCCTCTTTAATATGCATCATACACAGATAATGGCATAAAAATGGCAGATAGCAAAACGAGTATTTGGAAGAATGTAAACAAGTGTCTTTGCTTTCTGAGCTCTTGTACCACTTGTAAACATGAGGAGCCTGTGCTCATTCCAAAACATTAGGATCTGGGAAGGCTAAAGTCTCCCTGTGATGAAGCACTAGAAAAAATTTTAACAAGAAAAACACACCTGGATGCAAAAAAAGAGTGGCAATGCTGATCCACATATTTTTTGCCTAAATTGGGATGTATTACATTAGCCACAAATACATTCTCTTAGCAGTGTTTCCTAGTTTTTCACTCCTTTGAGACAGGACACAGACATACAGACTCACAGGGGAACATGTAAACATCATAAAGTTCATAGCACAGAGCTCCAGCTTTTCTGTAACAGAATTTTTCTAACCTCTTGCCTAACCGCTTCTTTCTTCAGCTAACTATATAAAAAAAGTAAAAGGGAGAAAGAAACAAATAACAGACATTGACTTTTTTATCAGTAGAAGAGAGTACACAGGCCTGTCACCCATATTCTTTTTTCCTGAAAGTTCAGTTTGATGAAATGCATCACAAGTTGGCACAGGCAATATATGAACATTATCATTCTTCAACTCATACTGAAATTGGAACAGTTGTGACTGGTGTATTGGCTTTTTTCTGTCAATTGAGAAAATAAGACTTGAGCTGAAACAGATGACACTGATGAGTGTTGCTATGGGCACATTTGACAATAAGCATGTTATAATGGCTCAAGTTCTTGAATGCTGTCAGTAGCATTTAAAGTTACAGGAGTTTAGTGATCTATTGGAATAGCAAACAGAAGCATTTCTGGATTTTCTCACCAGCACAGTGAAAATAAAAACCTTAAGTATCACTTTTACTGGTATTCAGATGACACCAGGGCCAGTTTTTAAGATGATACTGAATGGAAAATGGCATGTTTAGTGAAAAGTGAAAGCTGTTATAATGCAAGAGCTTCAGCACACTGAACTAATGGTGCAGAGTGAGAGGAGAGAAGAAAAAGGAGAAAAGAGTTGGCATTTTACAGTGTGGTGCAGTGTTCTTCTATCCAAGAACTGAACATATTTTCTATATCTGGCAAAAAAGAGTATAAGGGTGCTCTGACATGCAACAGCGCTGATAGTTTTTGCTGGCTATTGAACAACTATGATGCTCTGAAATTACACAATGACTTTTTTTTTCAGGGGTGAGAGGCTTCATTTCAGTTACTATGACACCAGTTAACATCTCTAAATCAATTTTCCAGGAAATAAATAAATAAAGTATAATACAGTTGAGACTGAAGAGGCAGGAATTAGAAATACCAAAAGCTAGGAGTTTGCGAAGTGTTTGATGTGTTCATTCTGCACAGGTCAGAAGCAATGCGGAAAATCTGCTTAATAAAGTTGTTGTGCAAACCACATATTCAAAAAGTTAGCATGTTTTGGTATTTGGGTTACATATGTGGAAAAATGGAGTTTCCTGAAGAAATACAGAATTTTGTTCAACCTGACTGGCCATTGTTTCAGGATCTATCTGTGTGCTAAAACACTTTTCCTTTTTTAACTAATCCTTCCCCGAAGACAGGTTTCTTGTGTGAGTTACTAATTAAATACCAACTCCCTTGAAGACTCCAAGCAGAGAAACTATCCTGAGCCAATGCCAAAATATAAGAGTATGGAGATATCAGAAGGTGTGTTCCTGAATTATTTTCTGGTAGGTCCTTTTGTTTACTGATTACCTGCAGTTGGAAGAATGCTTGCTCTCAGCTCTATGTATTTCCTTGTTTTGTTGGATTCCCTTCATTGGCTTTCACAGTGAAGAACAGAGGCTTTTCATGGTGTTTGTAAAAAAAATGTGTTTACTATTTTCTCCGAAATGCAAACAGTATCAGAAGAAAAAAATGGCAGCCTAAATGGTGTTAAACTGCATGAAATTATTTCCCAATTACAGCATAATTCAGAGTTACACATCAAAAAGTGGTTGTTCTAAATACAAGTTTATGAAAAAGTTTAATTTCATGCTTAAGTCTTTCCTTAAATCCCATTTTCCTGCTTTTCTAGCTTAATAACAACTTAATGAAAATAAATTTCAAAATTGCTTTAGTGTATGCAGGTGGATGATGTACAATGATTGTTTACCAGTTGAGTGGCAGACTTAGAAAAATTAATTACTTCTGCAGTTCCCAACAACATTCATGAGCCCCTTCATAAGTGACCAGGAGTTAGGGTGTGGTAGCAGAGGGAAATGAGGAATAAGCAGAGCATTGGCTTCATTTTAGTTCTTGGCTTTAACCTTGAGGCAAGTGGGACAAACACCACTGTTTGTGCTGACAGGGGCAGTACTAAATAACAACTGGAAAGCAGTGTCCCCTCCCTGGAGCCTTTTGCAGTGCATGTCAACATTGGCATTATTGGCTCATCGTTCTTACAAGTGGTGTCATATTTTCTCATATCCAACAGACTTAGTGTGCAGCTAGATCTCCCATAATAGTTGCTGCTATGAAGCAAGAGAGAAAATTGGGCTTCAGAGACACTATAACTCTCAGAACACATTTACCTGTGCATTCTACAGGACAGAATCTAATTCAGTAGGTACATTTACAGTCATGCAGATGTGTTTCTGGCAGCAATAGAATCTACAGAGCTTTTGAAAGTGGGGCTTATTATTTCATAGCTGCTGTCTGGAGCTCTGGGTACTGAAGAAGAAAAGGGAAACTGATACAGACATAGCAATGGCATTTACAATAAGGCAGGTACATGATAGGACTGCAGCTGAAGGCAGAGACTTTAAAAGCTTGACTGATGAAAGTGAAGGAAATCTGGAGAGCTGACACTGAGATGTGACACCAGGAGCCAAAAGATGTCAGAAAAACTGAAAAAATCAGTCAGAAATAGCTAAAAGTTGTGGACATGAGACGTTAACAACCTCTCAGAATGGGCAGTCAGGGAATTCAGAAGATATTTGAAGATAAAAAGAGAAGCTGAGGGAACAGAACTCACTGGGAATTTAAATATAGGCAGTACACTGGGGAGGGTGTGAAGCAATGTGAGTAATTAAAATGTTAACTATATATCCATAAAATAATTCAGAATAAAATATTAATGAGGACACAATTCTGGGTCCTTAATCTCTGAATGCCTAGAATTCTGTTGTCACTGAAGTAATTCCATTGCTCTTTTTAAAAGCAACAAATACATTCTTAAAAATAAGTTTTATATGTGATTAGACTGCTATACTTAGTTTTTAGTTGAATGAAATTCAGGCGATAATTGTGGGCACTGTGCCTATGAAGATTCAAGGGAGCACATTCCCAACTGGAACTTCAAGCAGACGCTCTTTTAACTTTACATTCCTGGTGACATCAAACTGATCTACCAAAGGTGGTCTCAGCAGCATGTCCTAAGAGCATCTATGTCTTGCACAATTTCATTAAAAGTTAAAACATGCATTAGGGTTACAAAAAATAATTTAACAGTGCATAAATCTGGGTGGGTAAATAGTAATTTTACCTGGACTACTAAATGACTCACAAAAATTCTCATAAATTATAATTTTATCACCATGTTAAAGTCTCTATGCTTTTGTTTGAACAGGAATATTAGGATAAAACAAATCTCAATCTTGCCATTTCTCTACCTCTTGAGTGCTTTTGTTTCTTTCATATCTTCTATATGTGTTTTGAAAGAATTTTTCAGATTGTCAAAGTGCAAAAACAGATATTCCAATAAATGTCATCATATTAATATCCAAACACTCAGAATCTTTAGGTCCTATATGTGGATCTTCCTTGTTTAGGAAGTGACTGAAACTGAGAACATGTTGGCATGCAGTAGAAAAGGGAGAAAGCACACTAGAAAGCCATCTAGAAGTTAACCTATATATATGTCTCTATCTCTATCTATGTATATCTATCTATATCTACAACTATATCTAATCTATATCTTCAGTGGGGGTTTGCCGAAAACAAATCATGTCAGACTAATCTGATTCTTTCTATTCCAGGCTAACAGTCTCATGTAGACAAGAAAGCCTAGACTTTTGACAGTCTTCAGTGATATTCTAGTAAACAACCAAAGCAAACATTTTCTAGAAGAAACTGTTTAAGACTGGAGAGAAACTGGTCAGATAATTAAATGTGGTTAGAAAGTGTCCATTTTTCATTGCCAAAGTGGAGAAGTTCAAGGACATAGGTATTCAGTTGCAAATGAAAAGGATAAGAGGCAGCCAGATAAAAAAGAGACCCAAGGTGTAGATGCAAATGTGGTATTGATGTCAGATTCTTATGAGAAATATCATACAAAGAAATATAAATGAAAATATGGCTTCTAAAATAGGTAAAAATCAGTAAACCCTTATCTGGAGTACCGTGGTTATGGTACTTCAAGAAAGATTGGACCTATTTGAATTCAGAGAAAAATAGCAAATGTGATAAAGGTCTTAAAACCGTGACTTACTAAGATTAACCTGTTTGGTGTGATTCCTGGAATCCTCATAATGTCTTGCCATTTTCCTGTTTTCTCGTAATTTTCCTTACTGGGATTTCAGCACCCTTCATTATTCACATTCAGACAATTTTATCACCTCTGCCTTTGCTTTTTTTTTCTTCCAGGCTATACATTCAAAATAATTTCTCTCATTTTCACTCTTTCAGTTCTTGTCTCATCAATATTTGATTATTATAGTCACTCACATAGATTTTTCCCGAGTGCATGTAACTAAACAGAGTTACTGAAAACAAAAGAGGTATTGACATGGTCAACACAAGGTATGGAGACTTAGTCAAAGTAAAATCTCATGCATGTGAAACCTCTTGAAGGTTTTTGTTAATAAATCACTACAAAGCATCTAGGATGAAATTACCATGTAATGGGTAATGCAATTTGTAAAGTTCTTATAGAAACAAAAAATAGTCACTCCTCACTTCCACATTCCCAGTCCCTGCTCACATGGTATATCTTTCTTGCAGAAATAGGCTGGCCACATATTTATATTTCAAAGAAAAGAAAAATTAAATTCCGCTTGAGGCAGATACCTGGCATAAAAAGCCTTGACTCAAACAATTTAAGTTTAGCAACTCTGTAAATAACTGAAAGCAAAGCCATATAATTGAAAGTCTTGAGCAATCTTAGTAAAAGGCACTCGATGTCATAAGCTCTACATGTAATAATTTTTCCTTAATGTAGCTGTATCCTATCCTTCAATTCTCCAGCTGGAGGCTCATTTTACAGATATCTTTGTCATTCTAAATAAAGTTCAAAGACAAGAATTTTGAGAGAACAGTGAGTGTTTATAAACAGAAGCTCAGGGAATAACCATGATAAGAGCATTCTTTTTTCATCTCTGATGTTATATTTTTCTTTTACTTCTTCCCCATAAGACAATTTTCTTTTTGTAAGTTAAAAAATCTACTGTTTTTCAATAATGACCCACTGCTATACTCCTAACAAAAAATACCAATAATGAAGTGCCTTTCTGACACATGGGGAAGAATTATTGGAATTATTGTAATTCCAGATATTATACAGACATTAATGTAGTGAAGAAAATAAACTTCTTTTATGCTCTCTTGAGCATAAGAGGCTGTGTGGGCACAATTAAAACTGAGATTTTATTACTCTGCTTCTCCTGGTCCAACATATTAGAGAATCAGTACAGTTGTGGAGCGTCTCTGGGTGCATATTCAGGGAGAACCTTAAGGTATGTTTTCTGAGCAATGGAAATAAGATCCCAAAATTTCTAGTAACATTTCTGTCTTGACTAAATGGTGCTATTTTTCTTCTTATTTGCTGCTCTGAAAAAAGTGTTTTATCATTTGTACTCCTATTCTTTCCTTGCTCTGACAATTTTAACCTTTTATAACCTGTGCCTTATATAGTCTTAATGAGAACAGTACATGTATATTAAACAAAGATCAAACTGTAAAATGTATTTTTGAAAATTTCTGTAAAAATATCATATGGATATTAGATAATTCCTGTAAATCCATTGCAACTTTTACCAAGGTAAATGTTTAGTTTCTTGTCATCACCTTCAATAAATTGAATATTCTCTTTCTTGCATATTGACTGTCACTCCTTCATTCTTTATTGTTGCTTTACAGTTAAACCCGTGTAAATATACAGTCTTGCAATGTTAGAAATAGTTACGTCTAATGTGGCAGGTACACAGTTCTAAGTCACACATGAATATAAAGACCCTTTATGGCCCAAGGATGTATGCATCCATCTCTCACATTTATGGGGAGAGGTCAGAAACACAGACTTTTCCCAAAGGTGACATTCTCACCTTAAGACAAAAGGTGGACTTTGTAGGCTCAGAATAGCACCCTCAGAAGTGCCTGGGTCCTATACCTATACCCTAAAGTGATTCCTGGAGACACTCTATTGTCTGATATACTCAGATTAGGCTGAGAATGACGTGTTAAAATTGTTCATACCCTTTAAAGAGGAAGTATTAAACTTCCTTGACGCTGATTGGAAGGTTTAAGAAGGTGGTATTGAGGTGGCATGAACTCGTCAGCAGGACCTACATCTCTTTACACTGTCATACTATGAAAAATGGAACCAGGCTCAATCTTTTACTCAACATGCAAGACATTCAATGAGCATAGGGATAAGATCTTAATGGATACTCTGTTGACAGTTTTTCCCATAATATTATGAAACCACTTCCAAGAAAACCAAAGTCTGACTGAATGTTTCTGAGGACCTTCTGAAATCCTAGAATGAACTACAAAATAGACAAAAATCCTAGACAAAATTCATTTTCTCCACCCAAAAGGCATCTTTCTTTTACTTTTGTTGGTGACTTTCTGATGGTTTTTATTTAATTGTTTTGTTTTGGTTGTTTGAGTTGCTTTTTCCTTTTAGTGGATATTCATAACAAAAAACTTACATAAAGCAAAAACATTATTAACCAAAGTTATGCATTTCTTCACCGGGAAAGACAAAGATACATTTCTGTTGATTTCTTCCCATTCTAGAATCCTGCTGGAGGGTGTCCATCTGCTCTGATGAGTGCTATAAAGCCTGGGTAAAACAGAATAAGAATAGAACTTAATCACCCAGAAATATAAGTTTAAATCCCATCAACTGCCACTAATAGCTAGTAAATATTGTCAATAGTTCCCTTGTTGATGAGGTGTCAAGCAATTGCCTCAGGACTCATAGTTTATTTAAAAGCCTCTCCTTTACAGTTTTACTCACAGTAGAGCCCTTAGTATTATTTGTACATTTATGATCCCTTTCTCCTCTCCTTTGGATCATTTATGAAGACTACAAATAAAAGAACTCACATAAATGCATGATGGATAGCAGCCTCTGAATTTTTGATGCAGGCAACCTTCTAGAATATTGAAATGGGTACTAGAAATTTTAAACTATAAGTGAGCATTGAGAACAGAATGATGGTCAAGATTCTTATATCTTCTCCCATTATTAACAGTTTCAGTCAAACTATAAAGCATATGTAGAGGAACTGAAAGATGTTTGTATGGCTGTATATTTGTGAAATACCCTTCTTAATGGGCAATGAGACATTAGTTTGTAAGCTCGTACGAGCAGCTATTAATCTTGGACTGAAGTTCAGAACCACTGTTCTTAAACAAGAGCAGGAAAAAATGTACAGTAATTTCACGAATATAAGC
>VRYO01000369.1:12406465-12439118 GCA_009812075.1 Sialia sialis
AGTGCGGCTTATATTCAGGTGCGGCTTATAATCGTGAAATTACTGTAATTTCTTTAACATTGCAGTCCTTCAAATAAAAGCCATAGAATTAATATCTCAATATATAGCAAGAGTGGTAGGGATGCAAAGAGACATCCATAAAATGGAAGTAAAAACAGATAAAATAACTTAGCAAAACTATACAAGAAATGGGATCTCCACACTAAGTAATTCACATTTTTTTTATCTCTGCAGGGAAGAGGAGAGGGAGAAAATAAAACTTGATTAATCTACTGATGACCTTTTACTTTTCAGAACTAAAATAGTATGATTTGGGAATGTGGCAAACTGATCATTTTGCTTGCTACATGGGCAGTATGAGTACAGTAGATTATTAAAAGGACAAAAATTCTGGCTGATCAGTATACAGCATTTTGGACAGTTCAACAACTATTATATGTTATTTCTATTTCTAAAAAGACAACATTAGCAAAATTTCAAGTCAGCAACAATTTTTAAGATGGTTTTCAAAGCTCTGAATTATTCCATGCTTGGAGTATTTGCTTTGTTTTGTGGAAATTAAATTACTGTTTCATGGGTTTTTACTTGATTATTTATCTTAGGAAATTTGTCCTTCGTGCATTGTCCTTTTACTTCAAATTGAACTCAAGATACAAGGTTACTCAATCTTTCTGACAGAAAGATTTATGTCTCTATAGAAAATGCCACAGTGAATACCCAAACTGAAAGATGCTGCTGATAGCAAAGAAGGTAAATTAATCATATTTCTGTAATGCTGAAATTATTGCTCCTTTCTTAAGGTGAACTTATTGCAAATAACCATCAGCTTCCTCTTCTCAAAATGCAAACTGACAATTTTTGGTAACCAAATGGTTAAGTCACAATGTCATAAACAAACTGGTACATCAAAAGGGAATAAGCATTCTAACAAATCATACTAATAGCAGTTATTAAGGTTCTTGTAAAACTGACCCTTGGAAGATAAGAAGCCGTTCTCAAACACTGAAAAGCTGGTAGAAAAATAAAAATACATATTTTTATGATCTGTGTCATAGGTCCATGTTTAATTAAGCAGCTTATACTGTTAGCTATTTTTATGTGTAGCATTACAAAATAAATAATTATGAAAGCCATATAATTAAGTAAAATGTTATCAACTGTAGACATATCCAATGTTAAGAACAAATAACATGAGAATTTCACCTGTGTATCACAGGACTAATATTTGTACCATATTTTTACAAACACCTATGGTTGAAGGCATCCTATTCAGCACTATAATAATTTGAGTATTTAATTATTGTTGAAGAATCAGCAGATTCCCAGTCGTCTAGATGAGAAACAATATGTTTAAGGAATTGTTGTCTGAAAAGACTGGGTTTTCACCATGACTGATAGACTTTAAGTTGTAGGTTTTAAATTTGTTAAGGATGTTGAAAACTAAATCCCATGACAAAATCTATACCCTTATGATGCATGTTCTGAATTAAACAATAACCAAAAATATTGCCCCCTGTCAAAATGCTTCAGATCCTGGTAAAAATATTCTCTCTATCCATCTTCGTTATGCCTTTGTATGTTGCAAGGCTGCAACAGGTTACCCTTGAACATTGTCTTCTCCAGAATGACCCCAGCTCCCTCAGTTTTTCTTGATAGAAAGGCTCTGACTGTTTTGTGGCCCTCTTCTGGACCTACTCCAACAGGTCCATGACTTCCTTGTAGTGATCTAGTACACAATTTAGTCGTCCTTTCAAGAGAAAAGAGCAAAAACCTGTTTAATGACTCACAAAGAAGTTGTCCCCAAATAACTGAAAAAGGTACATTTCACTTTATCATGAATATTTTTTATAAATATACAGCCATATTCACCAGGCATATACAGACAAATTCACCACAGCTATAGAATCAAAATAACAGTTTCTAATTGTATTATTCTGTATTTGAAAAACTCATACTTTTATGTCTGACAGGGGCTGGATTTATAAATGCAGCCACTTCAGAAGCAGCAACTTGGTCATAACCAAGCCACTTCTATCAAAAGTTCAGATTATCAAGAGCTGTGCAAATGACTTCACATTCAATAACACACACTTGAGGACTGCTCTCCTAAGACCATAAAGATGACCAAGTGTAATACAGTCACCATCTTGAAATCAGGATACCTTTAGCAGGATCTTTAGCACTCAGTTTTCTCTCTTTGAAATAGCAAACTTTCAACTGCTTTGCACAAGTTTCTTATGTTCATGGAAAACAGAGGGCTTTATTGCTTATTCAGCCACACCAGTGCTACAAGAAGAAATTATATGGTATTTTAAATTTTTTCAGTATTTTAAACAGCATCATCATATTTCATAAATGAAATGCAATTATGCTCTTACTCCATCAAGGCATTCTAATTTTATGCCTCTAATTAAGGAGACCAAGACCATGTGCCACACCAAACACTCTATGGTAATCATGACAGGCCCACAGAACATGAGTCCACATCACTTTCTGAAGGGAATTGCTCTTAAACAGTGCTTTAAGCACTTCTTCAGCACTGCTTCTTAAAATGCCTTCAGTTTCTTCATTGCTGTAGGTTAACCCTGGCTGGCAGCTCACCACAAACCAGCTCAGCAATACTTAAAACCTTGAGTGTGTTATCAGTGCTATTTTGGTGAAAAATCAGAGCCCCACACAACTATGAGTAGTTATTCCATCCCAAGCAAAACCAGTATACTTAGTAGTATAGAGTGTGAAAACAGAGAACACTAATCTAATAATTTACATAAACTGCTCCCTTTCAGTGTGCTTGTGTTAAAAAAAATCCAGCTTCATGTTGTTGTCACCAAGCATATTACCTTTTTTCCTTTTTCATAATTAATATGGTCGTCTAAGTTTTCCTTGTACATTTTGTGTGCATGGCAGCCTTTGCATGCTTGTACCTTGTGCTTTAGGTACTTTTTGAGCATTTTGAGTTATTATGCAAAGATTTATTACTACACAATTATTGCTTCCCTTGTCTTGAAACTTCTGTGCTAAAAACTGTGTGAAAAAGTAGAAGATATTACTTTCCGATAATGTAGTCTAATCTGCTTTTGCACAATCAACATTCAAATTTGTAAGTGCTACTACAGCTTTTGCCAAGCATTATTTTACAGAATCATAGAATTATTTGGGTGGGAAGACATCTTAAAGTTCATTGAATTCCAATGCTCCTTCCATGAGCAGGTATGGTAACACCTTCCCACCTTCACACTGCTGCAGTCAATAATTTCTTTTTTTTTACCTTTCAAATGCAAATTCCAGCCTGCCATCATGCATACTTAGAAGATATATTGGGAGCTTTCTCCAAACTGTTTGTTAACTTTCATGTTTTGAACATTTATATTTCTCATATATTATAAATGCCATCATAGCTTGTGTAATTTTCTAGAATCTTAACTTTTAACATATATCATTTTGCCTTGAAAATTCAGTGTGTGCTAACAGAGTGTAATTTACACTAATAGGAACACATTTTAAAATCTGAATTATGTAGATGCAAAATCTACAGCTCTATATGCAGAAAATCTACATAAGCAGTTCACTAATACCCCTCTGAAAATGGAGGTACAAAGATATGGGTGGTTATTTGCAGATAAATATGCATAAGCTGGATGCAAATATTAAACATGGAACTCAATCTTAAAAAAATTCTTGCTCACTGATGAGAAATATGCTTGCAATTTGGAAGAGTTTGCATGAATTCCTTTCCCATGTCAAAGCATAAGGCCTCAATGGCTTAGGATTATAGCACGAAAGAGACATCAGCTTCAAAGGACTCTGACAAAGACTGGATTAGCACATTAGGAAAATCAATACTGCCACCCACATCATGTCCTAGATAATAGAGCAGAACTGGGAAAAGGAGAAGGGACTCATCTGATGTGAGAAAATTAAAAACTTCAGTGGTGAAATAACCTTGGCTGACTACCAGGCTCCCACCCAGGTGCTTTCCCACTCCTCTTCACCAGCAGGCCAGTGGAGTGAAAATTAGATGGAAAAGCTCATGGGTTGAGTTACAGACAAGGAGATCACTCACCAATCACCGTCAGAGGCAGAGCAGACTTGACCTGCAGAATATTAATTTAGTATATTCCTAATTAAAAATAGCTTAAGGTAGGATAGAGAGATATAGACAAAACTAAATTTCCCTTCACCTTACTGTTTCTACTCAGGTTCAACTTCATTCCTTTTTTTTTCCAAAATCTTCTACCTCTTCCCCACTCTACTATCACTACAAGGAAGATGCAAAGTGGGAGCTGTGGTCAGTTCATAATCTTTTGTCTGCACCACTTCTTTTCCTTCACACTCTTTACCTGCTCCAGCATGGGCTCCCTCCCACAGGACTCAGTGTTTTACAGAGTGCTCCATTGAGCAGTTTTCATGAGCTGCTCTAGTGAGCACATGTCACAGCTCCTATCAGAAAACCTGCTCCAAGTGGTCTCCCCTCCATAGACTACAGCTCTTGCCAAGATTCTGCTCCTACATGGTCTCTTCAGCTGCAACTTCCTTCAGGACATGTCCGCCTTCTCTGGTGTTGGGGCCTCCACAGGCTGCAGAAAGACATCCATGGTATCTCTACATGCTATAGGAAAATGTCTGCTCTGGTGCCTGAAGTGCCTCATCATCTTTCTCTTTGCTGATGTTGGTGTCTGCAAAGCCTTTTACTCTTTTCCCTTGCATTTTTCTCACAGCTGTGCAGAGCAATGTTTTATCCATCCTCATGTCTTCCCCAAGGCTCTGCCTCCATGGCTAATGAACAAAGTTTTGGCCAGTAATAGGTCTGTTTTGGAACCAAGTTGGCAGGGCTGCTCTCAATCTTCATCCCCCAGCCTAGACTAGTAATGGGGGTTGCCCTCACCCATGTGCACCACTTTGCATTTTGTCTTGTTAAACTACATGAGATCTTCATGGGCCCACTTCTTGAGCTCCTACAGGTGCCTATGGCAGTCTTGTATCCAGACATTTCATATATAAGATTACCATTTTAAGCTCACTACAGTGGGAGCTTTGCCTGTGAGAATAAAAAAATAGCTGATCACATTTCCCAACCACATTGCTTTTTGCTTATTCCCCCTTCTGCTCCCCAATGTAGCAGGCTGCAGAGAAGAATTGGAGGCACACCAGGAAAACATCACAGGTTGACATAAAAAAACCAATTTACTGGAAACACCAGTGAAATAAGAAAACAAAGAGTAACAGCAGCAATATTAATACCAAAACTATACAAAAGAGAGAGAGAGATTTACAAGCCAAAATGGTAACCATGGAACTTGACCTGAACCGACTGCAATCATGCTACCTACCACAACCAGAAGGAACCTCATCTTCCTGCAAGAAACTCCATTCCCCTTGCCCCATCAATGATGTGAGGAGGTATATGGCAACTTCCAAGTCCCAGCCATGCCCCCTCCTAGATACTGCAACACTTAGCCTTGTCCTGGCTGGAACCAGGAGAAATAAACAAAAAGAGGAGGGGAGAACAAGATTTGTAAAGGGAGCCGAAAATCACTTAACTTTGCTTCAGTACTAATGTGCAAACTGGTCTTAAACAGCTATTTCCCCAGACTCTAATTAGAAAAGAATAAATGGAAGCAATGATGGCCATTGTTGAAAAGGTGTGTTCTCATTGATAACAATGTAATTTGTATCTGCTTTCAAACTAACATATGCTTAAATGACTAATTAGAACATCCACACAAACAATTTTAGAGTGAAAAGCCTTTCCTTCCTAAAGGCTTTTTTCTCAGGGATATCTTTAATGCTAACTATTCTTCAGGGAATTAATGTTTAAACAGATAGATAATTAACGATCTAATGGTCTAAATATTTCTGATTTTTCTTATGCTTAGCTTTTGACTAGCTTTAATCCTTATCTTTGCTTCATGTCTTTGTTTAATACCCTGAAGAACTCTCCTGAAAGGCATTTCTAAATTTCAAATATGTGCGCACATTTCTATAAGTGCAAGTACTGCAACATAGCAAGCATAAGTAATTCACTAAATTTAGAATTACTTTATTCAACTATTTTATTCTTTCAATTTAAACATTTAAATAACTGTTATCAACTGTATACTTTTCATTTTCCTGAATAAATTTTTATACGATTAAGTATATTCTTATGCAAACATAAATATGTACTTAGTTTACCACTGGCTCTTCCATATAATCTGATATTCTAATGTCCCATATTTTACTAGGTATCAGAAATAATAACAACAAAAGATGAATAAGAAATTAGACAGAAGAAGACACACAATACAATTAGTTCAGAACAGACTACAAGTGGTAATATACTTCCTTAAACTATTTATAGATTATGTAAACAAAGTTGGTTCTTAGACTACTTATGTAATAAAGCAACATATTTACAAAAGCATAACTCTATATAAGCATATAAAAATTATAAATTTATTGGGCTATTTATTTGTAGTGAATAAATACAGTTTCTTTGCTACAGTACTTGGCATGCAGCCCTTTATTTCAAAAGATCTGTGAAAGAGAACTAGAACTAAGAATTTAAATTATTTGTTTTGCTCTAATTTTTGCTTTTTTCCTATCTTCAGTTATTAACTGCACTGATTGTTTTGCTGGATGGGAGTACTCAAACAATTAAGTTTTAGTCATCCAAATTCCCTTTAGCATGATTAACAAAGGGGTTCACAGAACAGTCAGTGGTCCTCTTATGAACAGATGGCAGAAACTGATGCTGTTAGCATCAGATCACCCATTAAACTCTGGTGAGACTGCGGGGGCTAATTCTGTATCCATCCCTGTAGAGTATTACTTCTCAATGCACTGATTTAACTATGCATGAGAAAACAAAGCCACTGCGGGAAAGGTTACCTCCCCCTCACACTTTGATCATTTGAGCTTCAGATATGCTAAAAGGCTGTATCATCCATTGGTAGGAGTGAAGAATTCAGTCTGATCTAAGAACTTTAGAAGGAGAGCTATACCTAGCATTCTTTCAAAGAATTAAATAAATACCTCATCATCCAGAGGAAAACAGTTTTGTTGTGGAACAGTATATTAGACATTGTTGAACTCCACCACCTCTTTTCCAGTACAGAAGACAGACTAGAGCCTTAATTGCAAAGAAAAAATTGTGTTGTAGAGCCCACTGCCAAGGCCTGGGATTTGAAAATGAAATCATTGCTTGTTCACTTTTTTCTAGACTATTTTATTATTATTTATGCATGGCTCCGTGTTTTGAGTTTCATTTTTTTCTTTTAATGACCATTTCTACAATGCAGAATGTGTAAAATCCTGCTGCCAGGGAAGTTAATCATGCACATTATGCTGCAGTTACACTATGACCCTATCTGCTTTTCCACCCTGTCAAAAGTGATTTAAATTTTCACCTTACACTTACCAGTAGTTTGGTTTGATTTCCTTGTGAAAGTTTTATTTGTATCTGGTCATTCCCTGAAGTAAGTAGCTGCATATTTGTTTAATATATCCTTGGCATATGGATTAGCTCCCAAACTGACAAGCTCTTTAGCACTTATGGCCTGGATTTCAGAATTCATTGCCAAAAATATATCAAAACATTTTCTCCTTCTTGTCACGAGGAGGAAATGCTGATTCCTCAAGATGCATTTATATTGGCTTTTGCTGCATATCCTTGCTATATTTTGAAATAAGATATTTTATCAAACAGTGTATTGTCTAATTTAGCTTCGACAGCATCTATAATGAAAAATCATGACAGATACTTTGAAAGGAACAGACTGTATTGTAGAGTTCTCTCACACAATATGTAGAGCACTATGGTGAGCATGCTACTGAATTAAGAACAAACTATAAGTGTGTGACTGAAATAGGAAATATTTATAAATATTTGTTTAGAGAAGAAAGTGTGAATGAAAAGAGTGAATAACATTTTACCACATTGAACTGAGACTATGATTTGCATACAGGGAAAATGGGAGTTGGCTCTCACAGGCACAGAGGATGTGTTTGATTCTGCCATAAGATCTCTTATGGCAGCCTTCTGCAGGAAGCCAGGCTAAGAAATAGTTACCACTGAAGATATTTATTATGGAAATTAATTTCTGGCATTAGGCATCAAGCATATATTAAAAAAACTGCTTTCCGTAGGCTTATTGCAGTCAAGTGGGGATGGCTTCCAGAAGAAAGCTTTATCAGAGTACTGTGTGATTGCAGAACTGCTTCCTACCAAATAAATCAGATAGCATTAAAAAAATCAGAGCTTCTTTCTGCAAGACTCAAGTATTGCAAGGTGTTTGCAACCCTTAGGCCACCCAGTCTGCTAATGTCTGTATCAATTGTCATTTTCTCTTTACCTATGTGCCTGGTTTCTGTTGCACAGAAAAGAAGAAATGGGAGCAGGAAGTGCAGAGAGGAAGGTTATGAGAACAGTGCATGCTCACATCCTGTCCTGTTGTGGAACTGAGCACATCTGAGAAGACTTCAGGTCAAAGGCCCTGTCAGAATAAATCTCCTTATGAAACAGAGGGAACTCCAGAGAACCATATAGTTCAAAGGTGGCTCCAAGCATCTTCTTCAGGCACCCATGTTATTCAACCAACTGGTTTGCTGCAGAATGTGAAAAGTCCTTAGGCCTCAAAACACCCAGAAGTTTCCATAGTGGTGCTTTCCATAGTTTAGCTGCTTTGTATATAGAATCTTTTGTGAAGGTGTTCCTGGGATTCCATTGCTGTAGGTACATCCTCAAAAGTCTCAATCCATGTAAAAGCTAAAAACCCCAAAAGTTTTAGACCGATGTGCTTGCCTTCATGAGTCAATCATTATTTTATTATCCCAGCATGTGTAAGATCCCAGTTCAAAACTTTACATTATTTGATATCTGACAACCACCAGCTCAATCCGCAACATTCCAGTACCCAGATAACAGCACATTTTTGCTCATCACAATATCATTTGTTGCTCTGGTGTGAGTGTCTTACATGTCCACTGCTGAAGAGTCTTTAATGTGTGAAATCCTATTTATTTATGTTTGAGAGACAATCCTTCCAGATTCTAATGGGTAGGGCATTTATGTGGATATATGGCATCTAAAGTCTCTTTTTAAAAAGGAGTGTGCACAGAATAGATTGGTTTAAACACAAAATTTCTGCACATCCTCTTGGAAGGATTAATGTAGTTAACAGATTTCGAAAGGGAATGTGAATCTTAGTGTTTCTCATCAACATCTCCCCCTTATGATTTTATAAGATTTCTTATCCATTTTGACCACCTCACTAAATGCCTGCCCTGGATATGTTTCTTTATACCTCACATCTCAGGGACCTTTCAGTATTGTAATTTTTTTAGTTTAGTCCAGTGAATGCCCACAATTCTCAGCACTTATGAAACACATTGGCAACACTACAGCTTTAAGTTCACTTTAGAGTTATAATTGTCTGTTTCTGAAAAAATTCTGCTTTAACAGGATGTGGCAAATCATTGCTGCTTGATGTAACTAAGAGCATACAACTTCCTCATTTGTTGAGAATGCTGTCATCAGACCACAGAATCAGAGAATCTCAAAATATTTGAGTTGGAAGGGGCCCAGAAAGATCATCAAGTCCAATTCCCAGCCCTGCATAGCTCAAGAATCACACTATGTACCTGACAGGACTGTCTAAACACTTCCAGAACTCTGTCAGGTTTAGTGCTGTGACTCCTTCACTGGGGAGCTTTACCAGTGTTCAAACATCATTTGGATGAAGAACGTTTTCCTAGTGTGCAACCTAAACTTCACCTGGCCAAACTTCAGGCCATCCCTCAGATCCGGGTAATCACCAGTAAGTTTTTCCTGTCTGTTTGTCTGTATGCTCATCATTCATCAGTAATCGAAGTGAATTTAGTCAAGTAAGAACATTGAAATAGGCTTCAGTAATAGGATAACTTTGGTTTCAGCTTGTGAAGTTGCAATCTTTGTCTATAAGGCTTTTAAGTCTATTTTTCATAATTCTGCTTTGTATCCTATTTCTTGTAATAATTGTCAAGATGGACTGGACTGACGCCATCATCAATCCTTTATTTAAAACTTTTCATGCCTTCTTTCATTGGACTTCTTTCAGGCAACTCTGACTCCTTTCCTCACAGGCAGTTCCACACAGCACTGACTCCTTCCCTCATTAGCTGCTTCATACAGTACTGACTCCTTATCTTACAGGCAGCTCCACGCAGCTCTGATTCCTTCACTCATCCCTGCATGACTAGCTAACCTCAAGCCATCCTTTAACTCACCTTAACCTGTCTGTTCCTTAAACATCTCATATCTTATCTGTCCCTCACACAACCGCACATCCCTAACCTCCTCACAGCAACAGCCACCATACTCAAACTGCAGTAGACTCTGGGACTCAAGCTCCGACACCAACTAACTCTTGGCCAGCTGTCTCACTCTTTTATAACACCATCCTCACTGGGCAGGCAAGGCAGTTTTCACTCCTCAGTAATTAGTATAGCTGTGATTCATTGAAGAAGTCTGCCTTCAGCACTATCCTTACAGACCATCCTCCTAAAATTTCTCTTCACATACATGTTCTACCACCCAGACTGTAAGCATCAACAACTCAGACATTCTTTAGAAGCATGATTATACCATATCATATGAGCAAGATTATATAAAGCTGATATCATCAATGGAAGGATTTATTTACCTTTATTTAGAGATTACAGGAGCATCCATCTGGACTTGCACCCCTTTTTAGAGTTAAACATGGTAATCACGTAATTCAAATTAAACTGAAGTCTGTTAGCATACTGTTGTAGTTTAAAATCCAGCTGGAAATAAGGCTCCTGGTAGCATAGCCATTGCCCCCACCCACCTCCCTGAGTGAGAGACAAAAGGCAGAGATTCTGAGTTGAGATGAGAACAGCTTACTGGAAACAGCAATGAGATAAAAAAACAAACAGTAACACCAATGTGTAAAAGACTGTGATTACGCAGAAAAATGCTCTCGGAGTCTAACCCAATATGACCACACTGCCACCCTGCACAAATGGCCACAACTCCTCCAAGCAACACCTTTCTCTTCCATCCACAGCCATGTCCCCTTTCATTGCAGAACTGAGAATCCCTAAGCCCCTCTACCATGAGTGAGTGGTATTGAGTAACAATGTATGCGAACTCACATGGCTCTGAGCTCTGCCCTCTCGCCAGTGAGAAAATTGAGCCTGTCTCCTGGCCAAAGCCAGGACACAAACTCCGAATTCTGAAAGCTCACAAATTCTGAAATCCAAATACACTCTATAAATTAAAGAATTCTTCTAAATTTTCATTTCCTATCTCCATAAGTGTTCACAAAAACAACTGATGAGCTTCATAGTAGTCACTCCCTTGTCAAGGTACAGTGCAAATTTCTCTTGAAAATTGAATCTCTGTACTATTAAAGTTGTGATTGATATAAATTAAATTCATAGGAGGCAAGCATCCTCAGCATCATAACTGAACAGAAAAATCACAAAGATGTTGAATGTATCTTTTGAGAAGAAAAGTTAAAGATTCTACTGGGAAATAAAAGCTGGTGATTCTGTGTCTCATTTGAGTCTTATTTAGGACGCCTATATTTACTCCAGAATATAGATTGAATGAACAGGTAACAGGATTGGGTTGTTTTCTAGCATTTTTGAACTATTCTGATAAAAGCTGCCAGTCAAAAAGCTGACAGAGATGTTTTCAGCATTTCGGAATTTACAGGCACTATGGGGGGTGGTGTCACTGAATCTGTGGAAGTGCAGTGTTTTCTGTTAAACATTTACTGGTCCTGATAACATTCTAAAAAATGTTTCAGTAAATCATTTTCAGAGAACAGCCCTGTAATCCCCTGCTTCCACCCCTGCAAATGATCAAAGAACATATAAGGATATTAGTCTCTTCACAAACTTTTACTGGTGGAGCCTTTACACCATTAAAGACAATGCCATTAACATTATTCAGTCCAAGAGTGCACTCTAATTCTCTAGAGCTTAATCTAATGTGCATTGCTCTGTTAGGTAATAGCACAAGTGAGGTATCAGATGTCCATGTTTTTTCCCCAGCATGAGTGACATTCTGATAGAATGGGGCAGCAACCCATTTTAGGTCAGAGGAAGAACAGTCATGTGTACTGCATTTGCAGAAATGTTTTAGTCTTGTGAGACACAAGCCTAGTAAATCTGTCTTGCTTGTCTCTGATCTGTTAAGGCACTCTGCTTGTTCTACTACTTCTTTTCAAATATAGTAGTCATATTGATGTTTAAATCTACAGGTTCAGAGCAGCCTATTTCACGCATTCACATAGCCCTCAAGCTAATTAAAAATCTATGCTATAAATAAGCATAAGAATCAAAAATACAAATACAACTTGCCATCTGCATTTTGACCAAGTATGCCTTTTCATTTCTAACAGAAAACAAATGGTGACTACACACACCAATTCCAGCCCAATAATATACTTTCGTCGTGTGCTGAGAAAACTTGGAAATTTGCATTTGAATACATTATTGCTGGACCTTTTCTGGTCCAGCAAAATTCAAACAACTTTAAAAAACTAAACAGTGATGAATCACATCAGGAAAACATTGATCTTGCCAGACACTGTCCCTTCCGTTGACTTGCCTTTGGGATTCACCAGGAAGAATGGCTCACCTGGACAGAAGAGAAAAAGACTAAAATGATTCCACAGAGACATCTATCAATATGCAGCCTTTATCTTAGCATTTTTAGGTGTTCAAAAGATCTGAGGTCTTTGTGAATAGAATATACGTTAAAATGCTGAACTGAGAAAACTGAGATACAGTTATAAGGAACTGAATGGCAACAGAAGGTACCATCTCCCCCCCACCCCTTCCCCCCCCAGTTTAATAAACCAATTTGAAGGCACATATAACTATTGTTTCCATATTAGCACTCAGCAGCAAGAGATGATCTCAGAGCAGGGTTGTCCTAATGTGGATTTCAAAAGATATTGACAAAAGGAATTTCAAAAAATAGTTTTCATAATGAAACTGAGTGAAACTTCTTTGTAGTTTCAAACATTTTAATTGACTTAGGTTTTACCCTGAAATATTATTTTCTGTTTGGATCAATAAATGGTCAAAAAATTTTAAAATATTGAAAGTATAATTTTTTTTAAATAACTTGAATGTCTAAATTGCTAAAATGAGATTCTTCTTCTGTCAGTTTTATATCAGTTCTAAAAAATCAAAGTAGGAAAGCTAGAAGTTCTTGAAAAGTATTTTATTTTTTAACTTAATGTGAAACTTCAGACTTCAGAAGCTAATTCATCAGGAAGTGATGGAGAACACTCCTCCCCCCATCTAGAAATTTTAAAAAATTTAACATTTACAATTTTCAACCATTTCCCATCCTTTACTGTATTTATAGATACATTCACATTTATCACACTTTCCATTTCTAATATAAAACTATTATTCTTAATATTTCAATATATTTTATTTTATTTTATTTTATTTTATTTTATTTTATTTTATTTTATTTTATTTTATTTTTTCCTGACAGGAATCTTCTCTGCTGCATGCAGCTGTTATCATCCCTTAGTTTAGCAGTCTGCGTCCTGATGAATATTTTTCCCATGAAAAGCTGTAAAATCTTATGATGCCTCACAGAAAATACAGCAATCCATTTTTATTAGTAGAGGATCACCATTTGTACTGTGTTCCTATAAAACAGCCCTTTTCTACATGAGAATTTTTCACCTTATTTTCAAATAGTATTCTCCTCAGCAGAGGTTGAGTGTGAAACAATGACACTTATTTTGTTTTAAACAGTGAATAGGGAGGGAGCAGTGATAGGTCACATGTATTACTCATTTTTAGATTCCAAGTCTGCAGAAAGGCTAGAGCTGGAGATTGCAGCAGAACTAGGTGTTACCGTAGTAAAACAAAACCAGATATTCACTTGTCTTATCAGCTAGGGTATCAAAGGACTTGTGTTCAGTCTGCAATTTTCTGCAAATCATTTGCACAACACTGTTAACCAGCAGATATTCTATGACAATCACTAAAATCTTATTTTCAACAAAACACATTTTGCTCCCTTCCACATGCAAATATTTCCACATATGGTTCTGCTGTCACATTTATAAAAGATAGAAACTCATGTAAAATTGCCATATGTTCCTGACAGGAGGGAACCTTTTCTAGTAAATTTTCACTAGGTTTTCAATTTTTGATAATGAAATTCAAATTATATATTTCATAAAGAAGAGGCATAGTTTTACCTGCTGTTTGGCCTCTCCAATGGTTGATTATTAAGCTCATAGGTAATCCCTAATAATCTAGAATACGGCTCCATTGTGAATTGCCCACTGCAATAAAATAGAATAAATCTGGATATTCCAAGACATTGAACCATATGATTCGATTGCCTATATCCTAAATGCATTGAATCTGAATATTCAGTCTTTTCTCTGGTTATGCTTTTCTCAAACTTGCATCCTGAAATAAGAAGGAAATTTTATAGTAGAACCAGGGACTGAACCCATTGCATGAGCCCCTAATTCTCATCAGGAAATTTAAAAAGGGCCAATAAAGGGTAGAATA
Organism: Sialia sialis; assembly: GCA_009812075.1. NCBI lineage: Eukaryota > Metazoa > Chordata > Aves > Passeriformes > Turdidae > Sialia > Sialia sialis. The sequence continues at coordinate 12,421,013 of VRYO01000369.1, forward strand.
ATCAATTTCCAGTCCACAAGGACTATCAAAAATTTAAATACACTACTGAATATCGTTACTACATGAGGTCCTCATTGAGGACTTAGCTGAGCACCTAAGAATCTGCTATCTTATTAGAAAACTGATTATTTTAATGTTAAATGTGTGTTAGCAGTCAAGTGTTCACCTGCAGTTTTGTCCCTACCATTACAGTATTTATGGCTCTGTGAGGATTCAAGAATGCAGTTAACTTGTTTCAAAATTCTACCAAGGGGAAAGAAATTCTCATAAGATAAGGCACTACAACAGGCACATAAAGCAAACAGGTGTAAATTTCAGGCCTGCATGGAAGGGAAAGGTGTGGAATTAGCACACTGGACAAGACTCCATGGTACAAACTGTGGGAAAAGTGTAGACAGCAACAGGAAATGCCAGGCCTGCTGAGGCAAATCTGGGTAGTCTGCTTGGACAAAAATTCCCACCATGGAAAACTGTGAGAAGAGGGAAAAACTGCTACCACACATGCCATTCCACATTATGGGAATGGCACCAGTGCCTTAAGGATACCCAGGACTTGGACTACACAAAAGTGGTAGCAGAAGAACACTCTGGGATGCCCACCAAGGCCAGAAGGGCACTGCAGGGACCCACATGGGACATCTTTTGCTTAATCTCTCCCCCGCAACTCTGTCTCTTCCTTCCCTCACCCACCACCCCTTTCCTATTTCTGTCTCTACCTCACATTTCCTACTAAATGAAATCTGTTCTATTGACTTCAGCATATGGTCTCATTTGCATCTTGATTCAGGCAGAGGCATCTCTTGGTATGTGGATCCTAACATTGTTTCAATGTATCATAACATTATTTTGGTGTTTGAAGTGGGATAATAACAAGCCAGAGCTTCACGTTTCAGTCCTCATCAGTGAACAAGATGAGGCTCAGCCGAGTATCAGATTACAGGAATGTAAATCAGCCCCATGGAAACCGTGGGGACAGTTTACATGTAAGTTCAAGGTGATGAAGGGCTCATCAAAGAGAGATACCACTTTCATCATGCAATGTCATCTTCAAGACTAAAGCCAAACTGTAACAGATTACAGAAGCCACAGGTAGAGAAACTTATCCAGTAATGCTCACTGCCATATTCTGAATCTATTCTTACAGTTCCAGTACAAATAATTCTTTACTCTGGATGAAAAATATAAAAGCCTACACTGTATTTTACAATTTTTTCAGCACATTTAAAAAAAAAACAAAATTAGCCATACTTTTCCTGCCGTTGCTCACTTCCTCCAGTCCACCTTCCCCATCCCAAGGTCCAGGTAAACAATTTAAGGTAATGTCACCCACTGGAATTTTTGTTAGTTGCCACTCTCATGGAGCCCTGTGTGAAAATTTCACCCATGTGCTGCTACTAAATGGAATCTAATTATCATATCCCGGCTTCCAATCAGTGGCAGCAGGAGCAACATCTTCCAGCTTGGTTTGCTGCTGTTCATACTCAAATCATCCAAAATACAGAGAAGGTGAAAAGACAGAGGGAACAAAGCAGCAGCATTTTTTCACTGGTGAAAGAAAAGGAGAAAAGGAAAAAAAAGAACTGAAGTCAGAATTGATGTTAAGTTATATGATACTTTCTGTTTGTCTGTACCCTGTCTTCCACCCCCCTCAAATCCTGATGCCACTCATCAGTTAGCAAAGTAAATGGTTTACTAATGAACTAGACTAATTTGCTTGCTTAACTTTACTTGTTGAAAGTAATCTTATACCGAGTTGTCCTGTAAAGAGTCAGCAGAATCATTTGTCATTCAATAGCCACATACAGAAAGGAAAAGAAGATAAAACAGATGAAGATTTGATCTACTTAAACAGAATAGAAAAAGGTGTAGCTTTACTGAGGTCTCTGAATACAAGCCTGCTTACAGCTAACAAGGCTGAGCTGAGCTACTCTGTTCTTGTTAAGGAAAAAAGAAAAGCTGTTATATTTCTGAGTTAGGAGTATTCAGAGACCATTTGCTATTTCAGACCTCTTCTGATTTGTACTGATCTTTTCCCTTGAAATTCAAAATATTATACTAAAATCTTTCTTCTGAAAAAAGCATTGCAACATAGAAATTTGACACATCCCTGGTGAATCAAAAATTCAGATGAATGCATTCATCAGCTGTGAGTGCATTCCCTTTACTATTTTGTTATTAAAACCAACAATACTGGAAAAAATACCCTTATCTTTTAAATAAGTAAAATAATGACTCAATATTACCATCCCTTTGTATTTGTTGATATGAGATTGCTAAATTCTAAGGTGCCATTAATAAATGTAAAAAAGTATGTTCTTCATACCCGAAAGAGCTTCCTGGTGCCCATTCTGTAGTCTCAGAATTAATTCCAGAAGTAAGATACTCCTTTAAATAACTCTACCAGTTGGGAATTTGTTGTGCTTCAAAAGCATTTCTAATGCCATAAAATGCAGATGATCTTTGTTGATAATTTCTCTAGCTTGTTGCAACCCAACAGATCTCAGCTGTGTGAGGGTTCTGTATGGATCAGTCCTGACTAGACCGAAACAAAGAGAGGGACAGTGGTCCACCACCAGTGTTACTATGACTTACATACATGCAACTGCCCCCAAACCCCAATCACCGCAGGCTTTAACATCACATAAAACCAACAGTTTGTGCGGCTGGTGGTGTTTGCTGGCTTTTATCAGAAGTAGTTTTCAGGTTGTTGTTGGCCCTTAGTGTCTGTCTAACCTTTAAGGAGAGACTAACCTTTAAGTTATGAGCAGCTATAATGTGCAGTACTTACTTTTTCTAAATTGTTGGCAGATCTGAAATAGATGCCATGCCACAACTGATATAACATGATGATGACTCTTCTTCAGGGCATTCCCAAACAGTATATTCAAAGTTCACATTATTTAAGGGAAAAACTAATGCAATAATTTTGACTCATATATATCTTCACTTGTAAATCATGAAGTCATTAACCTTAAAAAAGCCAACCTGTTATTATTCATCATGCTAGTCTGAAGTGCTTGATATTGCAATAACACAATACTTCACAGTAGGAAATGTTTGAATAACCTGGTGAAACCTGATAAATACAGGCTTTTAATGCACTGGGAGTATTTTGTAAAGAACAAAGGCAACGCAAAAAGACATAAAAAAGAAAATAGGGCCAAAAACTCCCAGGTAATATTAAACATAAAAAATGGAAGGTAATGATGGTGAACTTTGTCCCTCTATTATAACACAAAACAGACATGTAAAGGGCAGGGGATGTAGGTAAAAAGAACATCTTGGCACAAAACAAGAAGTTAAATCCAATAGCTAGGGAGTACAGACAATGTGTGTAAGTATTCTCTTGAGCTGGAGCAAAACAGCCATGAAGACAAATATGATTCATAGCCAGAGTATACAGTGTTTGTCATGGAATGATCTTCTATTACAGTAATTAATGAGAACTTGGCCAGAAAATTTTCGTTACAAGAACTAAATCTCTTAATTATAATGTAGCTTTTACCTTAACTCTTATCAGGAAAAACTCCCTTTTACTAAAAATGTCTACTCATAGTGCAGGTTTTTTATTTCATTTTCTTTCTTAATAACAAACTAATTATGTGTTTTTTCTGTCAATAATTATTGATTTATATATTCAAAAAGGACTAAAAAAATTTCCAAATAAATTAATTAGAAGCATAACAACACATAAGAAAAGAAATTTGAAGTTTTTTCAGTAAGTGGATGGATTTTAAAAATCCTTGAATCCTGTAAACAATTTAGAGACTCCTTAACAGTATCCTGAAGAATAATTTCGGAATTAAATGACCAGAATAAGGTTAAAAAAAAACATTCAAAGGAAATGAGCAGATTAGTACAGAAATAGTTGTCTACTGCATACAGAAATGTCAAAGGTAGAAGTGACTGTAATCCACACTGGTCTGAAGGGAAACAAAGCTCTGAAAGGGAAAGAAAAACGCCTTAATCATACTTTTTGTTTTATGTCCCCTAATCATCAACTGTCAGCATTACCTTACTTCATGCTCATAAAGCTGTGCTGGTTGTACACAAAGCTGAAACAAAATCTTGAATAGCAAGCTCTAGAGGGCACAGAATACCATTTAAACTTACTGGCCCAAATCAGCAACTGGCATCTATCACTGAATTTCTGCTTAAATCAACAGAGCTTAGGTATCTGACTCAGATTTCCAGAGGGAAATTATCATATATCTATGAATATCAGCCTGACATTGTCTCTAGGTTTATAGAAAAGGTCTATAATTGAGCACACTCCCAATTTAGAGATATTTTAAACTTTCTGAGATACTGGCTCAAGTAAAAAGTACATCTGTTACTATCTATAATAGACACTTGGCAAACTTATCTCAACAAAAATAGCAGATCTAATATTTCATGGGAAATGATAGTTTGCAGCAGTTCAAGGCAGGATAACCCCCATAGCATTCAATCCCATAGTAGAAAAGAATAGTTTGTTAAAAACAATTTTGTGAGTTTCATTACGGGTTAATTAGGTGCAATAACCATAAACAGACCTTATTTTAAATTATATTTTTTCATAATGTTTGGTGCTATACCAGCACTAATCTTCCACACTAGCTCTGATTTAATTTGTCCATGTGTCTCAGTCAAATAATGTGTGAAAAAATAATGCCACAGTACATAGAATATAACCACCACCCATAATCATCCAAACAGATTGGATTTTTGTTTCCCACATCTCTTATTACCAACAGATTAATAAAATTCACTTCACAAAATATATGGGAAGTGTGGGTGTAAATTAAACCAGCATTGCATACACAGCTCCTTTTCTTGGCAGTTCCCAAAGCTTTTGTTGACACCCTTTGTCTGAGTACTTCCTTTACTTTGGAAGGCCTAGTGAGAATCTGAAAGACCTTTTGCAGGGTTAAAGCCATAGGACTTTTTGTTGCATTAGGCAGCTGTGCCACACAGTTCTGCTTTGGCAATGTCATTTAGCATTAGGCTGACCACAAATAAACAGTTTCAGAAAAAAAGACCTTCCCCAGTATCCTTCAGCGATTTCACTAAATTTCAACCAGAGTCTCAGAGAGCTTTCTCCAGCCCAGCACTGGGTTGGTAGCAATATTGTAGTGTTTGTGCATTTGGAAAAGTTATGTTAATCTTGCAAGTGACTTTCTACATTTTCAGGCACCTGTGAAATGAGATTAGAGGCATAATGCAGACCTACTCTCTTCAATGGAGTCGGATGCAAAACAAATACTGATTTGGCGTACTGCAGTGCCATGCATGCAGTCCACCTCTGTCTGGAAAATATCTGGATTACCTTAAAGCACAAATAACTGCTCTGCTAGCACAAACCTTTTGTTTCTGGCCAGCTTTGTGTGGCAGGTTCACACATCTGAAAACCTGGAAATACAGGCTATGTCTGTTTATCAGGGCACCAGTCCTAGTCAGGGCACGATGAGTTAGGCTGTAAGTCAGAGGCATTCTGAGCTGGTAAGAGAACATCAGAACAAAAGAGCCAACAAAGTGCTGGTGGTCTCCCAGGACAAAAAAGAAATGGAGATGGAAGTCTCCATTTCCTGTGAAAGTTTAAGATCTTCCAAGGGGTTTCTAATTTGACAAATGTAGGATTTCAATAAAAATGTTTCTGAAGTTTGTCAAAATTTAGAACCCCAGAAGTATAAAACAAAAACAGATGCTAATTCTTTAGCAGAAAGTCTGGGTCTGGAAATTGATGTTTTGGACATAAATTCCTGTACTTTGCCTGTTGAAATGTGCAAAATGTAACCACTGATAAATATGTGCTCAAAATAAAAGTGAGAGGCAAGTAAATAAAAAAGAACTATAAAATTCAATGTGTAAAGGTGTTAAAATGGAAAGAAAAAATCAGAAGTTAAAGAACAAATAGTCACAGTTTATAAACCTTATAAATGTATATCATAAAACATCCTTTTCAACCCATTTTCTAAAATTTCTTGTGTTTATGGGGGCAATAAATATTATTTGTATTCTAATTATTATAGTGTCTCTGAGATACAATTTTGTAACAGCATGGGTGATTACTTAGGTATGAATTTTTTATATATTTATTTATATTAATGGCAACTTTCATCTTTCTTCTTGTTCATGGCTTAGAAATTTTACTCCTAAACAATTCTTGTGTAGCATTCATAATTTCCTTTTATTTTACTCATATTTATATATTTTTGGTCTCTTAGGAGTGCAAGATACTTCTACTGGAAGGCGCACTATTGGTATATACTATTATTTATGTATTCTTTTCACTATGCAACTGTCAAATTTCTAATTCCAAAATTGTTTCCAGTTTTGATTTCCAGGTCATTTTCTCAATGTTATTGAAATTAACATAAAAATGAAAAAGTAATACATTTAGTAGAGTTAAAATAATATAAAACCATGGGAAGAGAATGATCAGCTATATATATAAATTCGACACTATATTGTAGGAATATGTATAAAATTGTATAAAAATGTGTAGAATGTTTCAAAGGCAACTCAGAGCATTGACATACTCGGAATCTGATTAAATTCTACTGCAGCAAAAGCCCATTTGTACTTTTGAAAAAGTTTCACCTTTGTGAATGTCACAGAGAACCTAAATCTGCACTTTTTTCATGTTTATGAATGTGTTAACTTCACAAGCAGTTCTACTGATTTCCTACTTCCCTTGAGAAATTCTCTCCAAAAGTGCCTCATTCCTCCTGTATTCAGCTGTCTCCTTCTAAATCTCTCCATATCATCTCCTATTTGCTATCCAGCTGCTCAAATTTTGGAAATCTTGCCAGCTTCATAATTTGCCTTGTTTCCTAGGACATGTCTTGCAGTTCCCTTTTGCTTTTCTTTCCATACATCTGCATTCCTTTGCTCTTCTATGTTCTTTGAACTGCTTATACTGAAAATGGTAAATTCTAATAGGTATTTTACATTCTGGCTACCTTGGTTTGCCCTGTAAAATCTATGGATGTTCATGTCTGATGATGGCAGTCTCTCACTTACATATCAGTGTTTTAGAGAGTATGATGATGAGCTTCTGTAAGATAGGATTTTGCACACTTGAGGAAATCATGTGAATTTAGTGGATAGCTCAAGCACTTTCTGAAAGCTTGAAAATACTGCCATTAAAAAACAGAATAACTATTATAAGTTTAACAAGTAAATTGATCATAGCAATTGTTGACAAATCAGTCGATCAATAGTATCTTTTCTCCTATGCCAAACATGAAACCCCACTATACATATGCATGAAAAAAAATTTAAAGTGCCAAAACCCAACTAAATCTTGATATAGCTGCTGCAGTTAAAGACAATTAAATATGTTTATATAAATACATTAGTAACAAAAGGAGGGCTGAGGGTAATCTTCAGCATTTATTGGGTGCGGGCAAAAACATAGTCACACAGTATGAAGGAAAAGCAGCGGTACTTAATGACTCCTTTGCCTCAGTTTTTAATAACCAAATAGTTGTTCTCAGGGTACTCAGCCTCCTGAGCTGGGAGACAGGGACAGGGAGCAGAGCCTGTCCCTGTCCGTAATACCCTATAACCCAAGGGGAAATGATCAGAGACCTGCTACACTGTTTACATGCACAGGTCTCAGGTCAGATGGGATGCACCTAAGGGCACTGAGAGGGATCAGAAGAGGCCATTGAGACTCTTTCAGTTATTTACTAGAGGTCCCAATTGACTGGAAACTAGAAAATGTAACACATACCTAAAAGAAGTGTGGGAAGGAGCATCTGGGGAAATGCAGGAATTTCAGCCTAAACCACAGGACCATGGAAGGTCACTGAGCAGATCAGTTTAAGTGCCGTGGTGCAGCACATGCAGAACCACCGGAGGTCAGACCCAGCCAGCATGATTTTAGGAATGGCAAATCCTGCTTTAGAGATCTGGTCTCCTTCTATGATAAGGTGACCTGAGTAGTGAACGAAGGAAAGGATTGTGGATGTTGTCTAGTTGGACCTTACAAAAGTTTTTGGCACTGGTTCATACAGCATTCTCTTGGAGAAACTGGCTGCTCATGGCTTGGATGGGTGTGTTGAAGAATACATTTAGTGCAGGTAGCTGAGTTTGCAAGCTACAATGCGAGCTGAAGGCTGAGCTTAGGAGAGCAGGAGCCTGAGCTCAAGACTCAGCCCCAGGCTGTGAACTGCCAACCCTTTTATTCAAAGGGTACAGGGACCTGTGGCACTGGTCAGGAAGCAGGAGCCAGGACTCCAGGACTCCAGACTTTCTGCACTTAGACAGTAAGAGTATAAAAGCCCAGGAGCTTCTTTGTTTGTGGTCCTTTCCAGAAGCACCCAGCTCAAGCTCTTTGTTTGTTATTTAGTTATTGCATCAATATTGAATTATTTTAAGGAAAGAGATATCTAGGACTCTGCTATGGTAAACCTGGGCTCAAGCCAGTAAGGAAATCTGGTCTGTCTGTGTGAGAGGTAGTTGCAATGGGGCCTCAGTCCCAGCACAGGTGGTGCAAGTGTGACTACCAGAGTGAATGGTTGGACAGCAAAATTTCCTTAACACATGTACTTCACTGAGTAAAAATCTGGCTGAGTGGCCAGGTCCAGAGATTTGTTGTGAATGGAGTTATATTAATCTGGCAGACAGCCACATGAGATGTTCCTCAGGGATAAGTATTGCATCCAGTCCTATTTAATATCTTTACCAATGATCTGTATGAGGAGTTGAGTGTACTTTCAGTGACAAGCTGGGAGGGAGTATTACCTGCTAGAGACAAAGGCTCTGAAGAGGGATCTGGACAAGTTGGATCAATGGACAAAATATAAGGTATGAGGCTGCATGAAGTTCAACAAGATCAGGTGCCAGGTTCTGTTGGGTCTCAACATTATCAGGCAGTGCTACAGGCTGGGAGCAGAGCAACTGGAAAACTGCCCAGCAGAAAAGGACCTGTGGGTACTGGTTGACAGTGGCTGAATATGAGCCAGTGTATGTGTGCCCAGGTCACCAAGAAGGCTGATGGCATCCTGGCTTGGATTAGAAATACCGTGGCCAGCAGTACCAAGTAAATGATCATTCCTGTGTACTCAGCACCAGAGAGGCCAAACCTCAGATTCTGTTTTGAGTTTTGGCCCCTGACTGCAAGAATGAAATTGCAGTGCTGGAGCACATTCAGGGAGGGGCAAAGAAGCTGGTGAAGGATCTGGAGCGCTGATGAGTCTGATGAAGAGCAGTTAAGGAAGCTGGGGTTGATTAGCCTGGAGAAAAGGAGGATCAGGGGGAACTCATTGTTCTCTACAACTATGGGAAAGGAGGCTGTAGCCAGGTGGTGCTTGGTGTCTTCTCCCAGGTTAGAGGTAATAGTAGAGGGAGAAATTACCTCAGGTTGCACCAGGGGATATTTAGATAGGATATTAGGAAATATTTCTTTGCTGAAAGTGTAGTCAAGCATTTGAAGAGGATGCCCAGGGAAGTGGTGGGTCATCATCCAGGGAGATATTTAAAAGATGCATAGATGTTCTATCTAGGGACATAGTTCAGTGGTGAGCTTGGCCATCATAGATCTATACTGGAATTGCTAATTTTAAATATATTTTCCAATATAAGTGAGTCTATAATTCAATCTAGCTGAGAAACAGTCTGTGATCATTGCAAGATTTCAGTGAAATTACCAAAAGTCTTGATTAACAGGAATGATGAAAGTCTAGAAAATTGTATTAGTTCAGAGTTTTTGTTGTTTGCTGGAAGAACTATTTCATGAATAATTTATTTTGAATATCAGGTACTTTTTTATAATCTTTTTACCAAGTTTTATTTCCTAGAAATTCCTGCTTACTTGAGAGATAGGCTATATTCAGCATGACAGCTCTGAATGTGCAGGATGGGATATTAGCTCTTGTGCACGGCCTTCTGCCTTCTATAAAGAAGAATAAATTATGTGTGAGAAAAAAGTTATGACTTTATATGAAACTCAGAATTAAGCAAAGTGTTTTGTGATGGATGTGTGAACACAGCTAAGAGCCACTTCTCCAAGTTAAATGGAAGTTTCTTTTCTCAGACTTTACCACTGTGCTTTAATAATGTGATACTTTAATGAGGAGAAATGTTCTGAAGCACATAGAAATAGAATGAGTAGTGACAGTTAGCATTCTTTTCAGTACATAAAGCCACTGTGGATACTAAGCCATTTTCTGGAGTAAAAAAACATAATCTGCAAAATATGTAAATTATTCTCAGTTGTACGAATTAGTGATCGGCTTACAAAAAAAGCCTAAAATTTTAATGAAATAATCTTCCATATAGAATTTTACAAGTTGAAAAGACTTAGCCTTTACAATTTAATTTCCAAGAAACTGGGTAAAATTCTCCTTTGGATATAGAAAATAATTTTCAGAGACTCACAATGAATTTTCAAGATAGTTTGCTGTCCTGATTGTTTCTAGATTTTTTAACTCAAGAAAATCGAATAATTCAGAAAGTTCAGTGACCCAGTGTACTTTTGTTTAAAGTACACTTCACAAATATTGGAATAGGACTCACAACAAATTAGCATGAATATCAAAATTGATACTTAAATGCCTTTTTTGATGTTTAAACTTCTTATAACTCTTAGTGTTTGGTTAAGGAGCTCACCTTCCATGAAACTATTCACTTAGCAAGGTGAGTCATTTTCTCTGGCAAAATCAATTCAAGGTGTCAAAATTCCAAGTGAGAGCACACAGGTTAAAATCCCATGATAACATGGGTGTTAAATTACTTCAAAGGAGCAGAGCCTGATAACTACATGATAGGAAAAGAAACTAGTTGGATGTATTCCTCCTTGATTAATATGCTCTGAGATTAGTTTTGGTTAGACTGTTCTTCCAGAGCCTTACTGATAAAAGCCTGTTTATTTGCCACTATCCCATACAAATCTGAATTTCTTAGAGATCTCAGAGGAGTTCCCTAAGGATGCAGAGCTGGGTTACAATCTGCAGACACAACACTAACAGCCAGACTGACCCAGACTTTCCTGCAGGATAAAGTCAAAATTATAATTTGGCTGACTTGAAGAATATGTAGAATAGACTTTCTATATAGCTATCAATGTTGATACCAAAATCAATATAGAATTATAGTTTCACAGAGAGCTAATAGACCCTCCTTTCTCCTATCTTATGGAGAGACTGAACCAACAAATCCCCAAAGAGCTTTTACAGGACAAAGCCACACATATTTCCCAGCCCCAAAACAAAGTATAAGTGACATCCTCTTCATTTGTGTTAGACTGATGCAGGAGTTTAAACCTCTGAAAACATGCCAGCTAAAGGAACTAGATTCTCTCCAAAAAATCATCCTAGAATTTGCTCATGTTCAAATGAGATAACTTTGAAAGCAATAGAACCCCAAATAGTGCAATACTCTGACAAATTACCGCACCAAACTCAAATACTTTTTCCTGTATGCATCATTACTCACTGCAATGAAAAACAACATAATCAGTCAGCTAGACAAATAAACATCAAGAATAGTTCAAATGGCTTTAGAGAAGCTTTAAGAAAGATACTGGTTGGTATTTTATGACAGCTTTCTCATTTAATATTCTAGAACACCTACAAGACCATAGTAATTTATATTAATTGACTCATTTCCATGGCATCTTTCTGAAGTCAATCATGTGATTCAAGGTTATGGTTAGATCAAATAGCAAGCAGATATTCTTAACCAACACAAAATAAATGGTTCTTATGTTATACTTTGAGCTGTTGCAGATCATAGAGGAGGCTGGCATGGAAATACCCTGGCTATCCAGGGTAGAAATGAGTAAAATGTTCATGATTTGTCTAGTCATTCAGATTTTGGGGCACCAGTGATTGCATTCATTTGCCCATCCAGATCTACAACTGCAGTATAAATGCCAAAACGTAAGTACAGATATACAGCCCACATAATTTAAAAAATCAGCTTTATTCTGCTTTGAAAAAATCTGTGATGGTATGCTAAGGTATTTCTAATGTGAGTATAATACAGAAATCTGTTTCATATTTAGAATATAGAGTTAATTGTTGTAATGTCATCACTTAATAGGATTAACTACATTTTTCCGAAGGCAAATTGCATGATCTAAAATGTTAAATATTATGATATTGACTTTGTGTTATTTACATGCCTGGCATAGAATAAAAACAATAGATGTTTTAAGATTTGTACTGGTGAGTGCACAAGCAATATTAACTCTAACATTGAAGTTCTGTGTATTGGAGGGTATTGGCATTGAAATGTAATCGAAGAACAACCTCTGCCTATATACTCTCCAAAATATTCAGTGTTCCTTTGGGATTTTATTTTCCCACTTTCTCAAGTATTCCAACTCTATTTCTGTACTATGCAGAAATCAACAGTTTGATTTACTTCCAGTGCTGTAAAAAGCTGGTCTCAATAAAGTAAAACCACTTTCCAAATGACAAGAGCTCTTGCACTTATTTGAATATATATATTTATGTATCAGCAGGGATGATGATGACCTAGAAAAATATGGTTTCTTTACTAATAATATAAAAATTCTTATCTCTCCAAAATCAAAGAAGCAGAATACATAATTCAACTTAGTATACTCTCTGAAAACCTAGCAGCTTTGATGCTGAAACATGTCCTGACTAGATGCAGGTGATGCAGAATGCAGTTCATGTAGATTGAATGACAAATTCAAAAACAGGTTAAGAAAATGAATAATGATACAGACATGTGGGGATTTGAGGTTGTTTTTCTCCAGGCAATAGTTAGAAAATGGCTTACACTGTGTATAACTCAAGAAAAAATGTCTACATTTTACAACTGTACATAAGCCTTAAGAACAAGAGGACTCCCCAGTAATAAACCTCAGATTTAACAGACACTGAGATTAAACAACAATCAAAGATTTATTGATAACTTAGCTCCTCCTTTCTTTTGGCTCTATTTCAATCTGTAGCAGATTTTCTTCAGTCTGATATTCTGTGACAATTATCCAGAAACTAAATTAACATTTTATCTTATATTGTCAGTGCCAGAACTTAAAGAGCAGGATGTGTCTCATAGGAAAACATGCTGGTTTGTGCATTATATGCCTATGGGTGTTTCAATTTTCATATTCTTCTCAGGGCTTTTCCAAATATTGGTAGCTAGATAAAATAATAGCAATTAGACATTAAGGCTCATAGAGAAAATCCTAAATTTTATTGAAAAAACCCTCAATGCTCCAACCAACCATTCAATTCAAGCTTAGTGGCATACCTAAAACATGACAAAATCTTAACTACTGTTTTATTTCTTAATAAACTCTAGTGCACTTCATTTGAATTGGGAAAAAGATTATTTTATGCATAATAGTGAATCAAAATTTCAACACATATTGGAAATGTCTTCGTGGAAGACTTCTAATTACAGCTATATGAAAGCTAATCCTGTAAATTATGCTTAATTTCTAGACATGTAGTGGGCATAAGTCATTGCACTGGAAAATTCATTAATAATTCATTAATCTTTATATTTCTATGTATATCTATATATTTCCCATATTTGTCTGATAGGCAAACATTTCAGGATCTTGCATGCCACCATTCATTTCAAATATGATACTGCACCTCCAAGGGTCTTCATTTATTTTTGTGCTAAAATGAACTGAATTCAATGATTTTACCCTTTTCAGTTTTAGACAGATGCAATGGAATAAATCCAATGCCTTAAAGCAGTGAAATACAATACCTAGTGAAATGATGAAGGTTGTTTCAAGGAACAGATATCTTGAACCAACTGTGTGGGAGATTGATATTTTTTTCTTTAACTCTACTGCTAAATAATTGCATCAATAGCCAGAAGAATTCTACATGCTCTGCAGAATGTGAAGCAGCAGCTCAGCAGACAAGCTGCTCTCTGAGACAAGTCAAATTCCTTGGGAGAACTTGACTGCACATGATTATTTACAACACTCCGAGGCTGGCTGGTTGTTTTGGTTCTATTTAATTCAGTCCCCAATGACTCAGCATATTGTCACTGTTGCCTGAAATTATAAATTCCATATTGATCATTTTTTTTAAAAAAAAGCTCTTTTAGGTATGACTCATAATTAAGCAGCTTCCTTTAACAAAAGCAGACATTCTACAAGTGAGGCAGGACTTCTCCAAATATGTACACATTTTCAACCAGCTCTGTATCATCCTTGTTTATCCACAGTATCTACATACCTTTTTGCATTGCAATTTTTTTGTGATTTCTTGTGTATTGCTGCTGGTGTTGGATGTAGCAGCAGGACAAAGGTGGTCCATTTTGCTTGAAGCTATAAATACATATACATATATGCATATATTTATATAACTGCATACATGTATGTTACAGGTGTGAGAATTTTTTCAAGGCCTAGATGTGCTGAAAGTGGGATGTATTCTTCCCTATTTTTTGCCAAAGTTCCTAAACCAATGACCTGAGTTCATCCCACTTTCTCTTAGGTACTTAGCAGAGACAATTAATTAGAACCCTGGTACTGTAAGTGTCTCCTGTGGAGAGTTGCAGACATCTTGACAGAATTATTTATATCTTACACAAGCTGACTCACTTTTTGGAAATTAATGTATTTTTGCACTAATGATAGAGAGAAGCCTAAGGTGAACAAACTCCTAACTTAGGCAGCCACCTAAAGACACAAAATTAGATGAGTGAAGTTAAGTTCACCCAATTCATCTCTAGCCATCAAAAGATGTCGCAATCAAAACTGCCTCCTACTATTGTCACAAAAATGAGGGCATTTTTAAATCCAGGAATGGATTTAACACAATTTGAAAGAGATATTTACATTTTTGAGAATATTTTTTAGCTTGTAAATTCTGATTCTTTTAGTGATGAAAAGATTTTCTTTTTTCTCTTTTCTAATTTCAAAAACTTGGATAAGAAAAAGAACAGTACTTTAGTTGTGGAAATCCTATCATTGCCTCCAGTATGTATCAGTTGTTCAAAAGTCTCTGAGCTGTCAAAGTGATGAAATGAAAGGAGAAGAAAGAGCTAAAAAGGGGAACAGTATCAGGGGACTGAGTGATTTCTCATTTGGAACTGAAGAGTTGAGAGTAAGGTTTAAATACCTGAAAGCAGGAAAAGAGGGACTAATCCTTGATAAGATGTGCATATGCACAGGTGAAGACAAAAGGATAAAGTCACAGGCAAGAGTACTTTACTGAGAAGTTTTCCTACAGTACATTTGGCTGACTTCTCAGGTTACTGGCAGTGCTTGCAACTCCAGCTCTAATGTCACAGCCTTTCTTGTTCAACTTTCCAGTTGAGTTGAATGCTAGAAATGTCAGAAAGATTCAAGGCCATTTTTAAGTTTCAATATTATGCTTTCAATACAAGATCCTGTATATGAGCAAGCAACAAATTTTACTATGGATAGGAGTCAAGGTAGAGAAATAGACTATTCAAATTTTTCTCCCCACAGTCCTAATGTGAAGTTCATTTTGCCATTGATTTGTGAGAGGAGATAGTGCAGTGTTAGTTCAGATTGCATGGTTACTCTAAGAGATGGGTGACAGCCTGTGTCATAGATTGATGAGAGTAAATTCTAGGGACACAAATTAATTATAGTGTCAGATCTAGCTTGTATCTGTGATTATCTAAGAATTTAAAATCTTATTTACTATTTGCCTTATCTTTCCAAATGTAGTCCTTATATATTAGGAAAATAAATGCAGTATAAAGGCCAGGAAAACCTCCATAAACAGCTTGTATTAATTAATTTATTGGAATATCCTTATTTTTAAAAAAATATGCTATCAGAAATATTATATCTACCTCAAAAACGTTAGGAGTAGTGTTTTCATTTACCATAATAAGAAATGTTCCAGGAGCACAGTATGTGCAAAGAGCACTACTTTTTAATATATGCCTGAGCATTTGGAACTCCCATTTGCTTGTAAGGATGTAGAAGGCATTAGTTACTAATATTCCCTATATTAATAAATACAGATAGATATAAATAGATATAGTTTAAGAATATTTAGTTTATTCAGTACATTTTCAATGATTATAGGATTTTTCCTAAGTACTTAGACTAAAATAAAACTGAGAACTATAGTTTGGGGTTCAAATTGCAAGTGTAAGATAACAACATCACATTTTATGTGAGTGACTTGAAAAATAAAAGGCAGATGTTGGACTTGTATGCAAATTGGGATTTTATATTTTGCTGTTTTCTCTAGGGCACAAGACACAACCCAAAACACAAATACTTGTACATCAGAATAATTTTAGGCAAGGGTGAAAATATATAAAACTGCACACAATGAATATCCATTCAGGAAAAACCATTTGTGTGAAAACAAGCTAAAATACAAAATTTCATGCTTAATGCTCCATAACTTTAGGCTCCAGTGAAGAATTTACGTGCTCAGAGAGCAGTAATAGGTCTCAAGATGGGCAGGACTTTAAGGAAATGTTAGACATGCTCCATAATTCAGGAGACCACTGCAGCTGTCTCTAAAGTTGTGAGGAAAGAGCAAAGCAATCACTCTCAATGAGAAAACTCATATCACCTGGGGAAGTCCTTGCCTATATCTTCCCTGCTACACGTGCAAAGTCAAGAATTTTTCTCCCTGACTTTCTAATTGGCATCTTTAGTAACTTACTGAGTCAATCAAACTTTACTAAGTCCTTCAAGATCACTAGATCACATCTTTCTTTGACTATTGAGAGCAATCTGTAAACTTGATTTCTTCTCACAAGCAGCCCCCAGCTGAGCAAACTCACTCCCTCCAAAAAAGGCATCTGGAAGGCTCAGTGTGCCCACAAACTGAAGCTCTGCAGACCCTTTGCTGAAGTCTTTTCTCAATGCTGTTATACAATAAGAACAATTCATACCTTCAGCCGGTGGGTGTGTCTATGTTTTCATGCTTGCCTATAAGACAAATACTTGCCTCTACCAAGAAGTCAAAAATCACTTTTCCCATCTCTTTCTAGCATTTTTAGTGGTAGCTGCACTAACATAATCTAACAGGGAGTTGGTTTCTTCTGCAGTAGAAATTTTCTTCTGTGATTCAAGTTTTTCTTTTGCTTTGCAGCATTTATTGTACAAATCTTCAATTTGCATATTTGCAGATTTTGTCTTTTATGCATTTTGTTGGTACATTTACCACTTTTGATATATTGTTTTCAACTTTGATATAGTCTACATCATGAGTAAATCTGTTTTTCTTTTCTGGTTTGGATGTTATTTTGAACCAAAATATTCCCTGTAATGGATATTCATTCTTTGAATTACAAATTATTCTTTGCATTGTGATGCAAGCTTTCTCTGAAAAAAGGCTTTTTTCTTCCTTCTCCCTTTCTTTTTCAGCTGAGACGAACTCTTGATAAATTAACACTTGTATTGCAAGCAACCTCAGGAAAATAAATGTGACAAACAATTATAATTAGAATTTTGGGATCACGAATTAATAAATGAAATTACTTCAGTTTATTTTTAATATTTATGAAGATGCAATCTGTTTGTTAGAGTGCTTACAATGTGGCAAAAATTAACAAAACGTGAAAATGGTCTGGAACGTAAATTACTAGCCACAATTACAGTGTGACTTTGCATTCACATGAAAGGAGTAGGAGACTGCAGAGCAGCCCATGGGCCTTTTATCCTCAGCTAAATGCTCCTGCTGAAGCTCCCTGCCACTTCCTTAAGGGATGTGTTATCCACTGCTAGGTGTACACACAGTTGCTGTACACACACAGTGGCTCAAGATCTAGAATACTGCTCTCATGTTTATTAGTCTCTTACAAGAAGGATCCTACTTATCTCCTTTACACAGGTATTTTTTGACAGAATTTATTACATTTTATTCACAAATATAGCTTCCACATTTTTTCTAAGCAATATTCACATACCATTACAGTCTTTCTTAGACAACAGCAAAAAAAAAAAGATATTTAAAAAATCTCAAACCACAGAACACCAGTTTTTCCCATTCAGCTCATTATAAATGCACGAATTATAAAATTATCTTGTTGATATGTGTGTGAATTTCACAGAGGAAGGTACATTCCACATTCCACAAGGTATGGGTGTAAGTGCAGAGGGGCTGTCCCAGGAATCCTTACATCCATGCCCAGTATAAGTAAAGGACCTTAACAAGCCATTCTTCCATTC